>WTSP01027139.1:13384-29160 GCA_025331215.1 Actenoides lindsayi | reverse complement strand
AGCCCTGGAACAGGCCGCCCAGAGAGGTTGTGTAGTCTCCTGCTCTAGAGAAGACCCAGCTGGATCTGCTCCTGTGTGGCATGCTTTAGGTGTTCCTGTGTTGGCAGGGGGGTTGGACTCGATGACCTCCAGAGGTCCCTTCCAACTCCTACCATTCTATGATTCTAAGTCAGTGAAACATATGGAGTAAACCTTAAACCATAAAAGAAAATTAAAAAAAAAAAAGTTCTTAAATAATGACAGGTGATCTTTCTTCTGCTAATACATAATTTTACTCTGGACTACTGAGAGAGAGTTGATCTCTGAATATTAGAATATGCACAGTCGTAACACAGGAGTCTTTAATACTTTCATACTCAGACATACCACCAGAAAATTTGGGAGCAGCTCTCCAACCTCCAGGACATAATTGGTATAGGCTTAGCCAGCTCAGGTTATAAGCAGAAAAAGTTTAGGTCTGTCTGGTCTTTCACACAGAAACATAACATAACCTTCTGTGAAACCTCTTAGAGTCTAAATTCTACATTATCTTTCTGTCTTGGATCACTGAAAGTACACCAAAGCAGTAGCAGCTCTAATCCAGAATGAACAGAATTCATATATTTTACCTAAGACCTTGTTTGGTTTCAATAACTGGTTTGGTTATGTTTCTTATTCTATTAATGGTTTCTGATATAGGTAGAATCTGCTTT
The DNA here is from genome assembly GCA_025331215.1 of Actenoides lindsayi. Classification (NCBI taxonomy): domain Eukaryota; kingdom Metazoa; phylum Chordata; class Aves; order Coraciiformes; family Alcedinidae; genus Actenoides; species Actenoides lindsayi. The sequence continues at coordinate 28,468 of WTSP01027139.1, read as the reverse complement.
TTTTATCTCATTAGTTTATGAGATAAACTATATTATGTGTAAAGAAGCAGTCCCACAACTGTTTGTCTCTTGTACTAGGCCCAGGAACCATCTCAGAAAACACACCAAATAAGTAGTTTTTTATCACTGGTTACTATTCTTTCTGTGTAGGAAAGCAAATTATTTCTTTTCTTGTTTTTTTCCTTGATGGGTTTTTTTTTCTGTCTAGTAAACTATTTCTTATCCACACAAAAAGTCTGAAATAATGAAACTGAATATCAAAAGCTTTTAAAATTGAATATACACAGATGATCTGTTAGACAGTTGCAGGATTGCACTGAATACAGGATTGCACCAAAATGTTACATATGTCTTATATAAAGCTTTAAAAGTTTATGGTTTAAAAATATTAAATAAGTATGCTAGGGCAGGAAAGAGTTATAAATTTCCTGTATTTTGGTTATTGCTGTTGTCTCACAATCTTAGTACAGACATGAGTGGTTTTGCTAGACATTGCACATAAATGTAGTAGCAGGTCTCTGCACTGAAAATTTTTTAATGAAAAGAAGTAAAGCAAGCAGTAGCAGAAAGGAAGACTTAGATTTGTACTTTAAAGGCAATTGAATTAAGATACAGAGAATGAGTGAGAACACTGGTTTGAGCTAAGAGAGTGTTAGAAAACCTTTTTTTTTTTGTCAGATATCTTCCTTATTTCAAAAGCTGCCCTGCAGCTTTTGTTTTGTCAGCACAGATCTGTATTGGTGCTAAAGTTGACAAAAGCACTGATGGGTTAAGATTGCAAGCACATGATTAGACATTGTCTTTTTGGTCACGATGTTTCTGGACTTCAGGAATGACCCTGATCTTATAATGAAGATATTAAGGATGCTATTTTGTCCCAGTGTTTTACCCGGTACATGAGATTTTACCTGTCCCCTCTGTCAAAGTGGGAATGTAAAAGGCAGGACAAGACAAGGTTCTTAACCAACTCAGGATATGTGACCTGACAGAGGACCATATCTTACTATTCCTCTCCGCACTCACATCATAACAGAATATATGTGTCCGTCATATTATGATCCAACGCAGCATTCTCCTTTTTCCTTTTAATCTGTTTTCTCCCTGTTCATTAGTTTTATGAGTAGACCTGCAGAGCTTACAGTAACTGTTGTCAGACTTTTCTTTCTATTGAAAAAAGATAAAATATCATCTATCAATTTATTTGCAGCATGTAAAAATTTTGTTTGTTATTCTTTCAGGACACAGCAGGTCAGGAGAGATACAGAACAATTACCACAGCTTATTACCGGGGTGCAATGGGCTTCATTTTAATGTATGACATCACAAATGAAGAATCTTTCAATGCTGTACAGGATTGGTAAGTAAAACTTGGATTTCATATTACATAGTACAGAGAATATTTGATATTACTCATCTACTGTGACAGTGTAAATTAGTTTTGAAAACTTCTTTCCAAATACAGTGCCCAAACATTTCTGTGTCTAAACATATATGGTGAGGGTTCTTTTTTACTATAAAGACAATGAATACTTTAAAATGTGTTGCATATAATTAATTTTAACCATTATGTTTTTTGTGACGCTTGTTAATGTGCATTATTCATACTACTAAAATCAGCAACATGCTAGTGTACTAAGACACCAGAAAGCATTTCCATATTTCTTGGAAAACAATGAGATACCGTGTGTGGGGTTGTCTTTTAATTTAATTTTCCTCACGTTGCTTTCAACTGTAACTGGTTATAAATTATGCTGCTAGTCTTGTGTCTCAAATGTAAAAATGATAAATAAACTTCATCAGAATAGCAGAACCTAAAATGGCTGTTACTTATATTACCTTGTATTTTGTGAATGTCAAGATGTCTCCATGACAGAATGTCTTCAAGAAGGTTTGTAATTTTAATCAGAAACAGGTCAGTCAGGATCCGAACAGTCTAAGGCTTTTTTAAGTAAAGCTGACCCAAAAGGGAAGCTAGAGTTAATCTCAGTGATCTCCTCCTTTACAAGTTATTTTAATATCTGAAAACCTGCTAGCAGTGCTCTGAGGGATATGAATAGCATTTGTCATGTGTTCTCCATGTATTCTCTTGCATGCAATTCCCATTGGAGAACTGTGCATAAGAGACAATTTTGTTCGGCATTTGTGTGATTTGTTCAGTATGTTTCTTTGGCTTTTTTAAAAGAATATTTTAAGATATGCACTACTGTGTACTTCTTTGAGGACAGGCAAGGTCAGAAACATGTTTCACACTTAAAGCCAGTGATTCTCTTCTTGCCTCTTTCTAATAGGAATTGTTGCCCAGTGTCAAGACTGTCCAAGAAATAACTTTCTTTCACACTCTCCTACTTATTACTGTGGTAGAAAGTGTCAGTGAAGTTGTGGAGCACCTTCCCTCCCTACAACTGAAGTTTTTTCTTGGTCTGTGTATGCTAATCCTGATCATTCACCACTCTGAAAATAAGAACTGAGGACCTTAGCTTAATTCTGCTTTACAAGAAATGGGATCTTGGATTACCTAACATTTCATGTGTAAGTGCTAGGGAGGTAGTCACTGATAGTCCTCCAAGGGAAAGGGGCAACTCCAGAGTGTGTCCCCACCTTCTCCTCTCCATCGGTTATCTCTATATATCTACATGGAATTGCTTTTATGAGCATCTTTCCATTTACTAGAGAATTAATGAGCTTACATGACTAGTATAGACCAGACAACTAGCTTTTGGACAATTTAGAATGTATGCGGGAGGAGTCTTTTCTTGATACTAGAAAACGAAGTCATGTTTGCTCAATGTCACTTATTACACTACAGAGACATTCTGCCCGTTTTGTACAAGCTGGAGACATCATGCTGAATGCTTGTTGTTACACATTTGTGAGTACTGCTCTGTTCAACAGAATGAGACAGAATCTCCTACTTAACAGAAGGTAGCTGAAAGTGTTATTCATAGTTGCTGCTGTGAAAGTTTAGCAAAAACAGAGAATCAAGGCATACATCCAAACTCCCAGCAGAACTTGCAGTTGTGGCTACCAGTACCAGTAGCTGAAGCACTTTCTTGCTTTGCCTCTGCTGTTCTTTGTCCATAGGATGATTCTATTCAAGCTCTGGGTTAACTGGGTGATTAATGGCTGTCTAGGACCAGCTGCAAGCTGCAAATCTCATTGCCCCATCTCTGGGCAAAGCAGATGGCATGCCATGTATTATCTAGCTTCCTCTGACACAAAGGTTTCTTTATAGCAAGTGTAAATATGAGTACTTATTATTAATTTTCCAACTTGTTTTTTTTCCAGCCTCCTAGGTCTGGTACGGTTGGCAGTCTTTGTCTCCTAGTGGAGTCTCCTGGGCTTCATACTAATAAAAAAACTCTGTCCCTGTAAAATGAATTAAGAAAATATTTAAAATCTATGGAGTCCTTAAATAGGTTTGTCAAATATGATTTTTCCATTATTTTTATCTAACAGCTGTACAAACAGCTGGCAGCTACTGTAGAATTTGGTTGGACAGGAGGAATTACATTCTTATGTAGAATTTTTATGTAGAGCTACTGAGCAGTCATGTGCATAAGGAAAAGAATGATAGAGAGGTAGAGTGCCTCACTTGTCAGGATGAAATGTAGATTTGCTTGTTATTTTTAATTTCATGAGCCTGGTTGCTACCCTGCTGTTCTTCCTCTGTTTTATTCCTCCCTTCTCACAGCTGATAATTGATTTTGATTAGCCCAAGCTCCAACGGGCTTATTGATAGTAATCAATAAGGGATTATTGGTAGTAATCACAAAACTACAGCTTGCTTCTGAATGTGAGAGACATTAAAGAAAACTTGCAATTACTAATGCTGCAGAAAAGTAGGCACTGCTATGCACATGCATCTGGGCATCTGTGATATATATTAGGGGAGGGAAGGGGAGCTTTTAAGCCTCTCTGGGGCTAAAAATACTTTTCTTTCCGATAAATGCCTCTGAAGGCAGTGGTGCCATTTCATACATGTGCACAATGGGCCAAATCCAAGCTCAAATCACATCTGCTTCAAGACTTGAAACAGCACTGCAGTCAGGACATTGAATCTACAGGTGACTTTTAGACTTGGATAGAGGAATTTGGTTTAAAAGGTGTGTTAGGATGATTCTTTAAAAGCAGTTAGTTCAAGATGGTTCTACTCATATTGAAAGGCATTTTTTTTTCCAGTATGAAGTCTGGCTGACATTTCTTCTTTGTAGCAACAAATGGATAGTCATATTTCTGCTCTAGGTGGTCCTGCTCTGGTAGGGGGGTTGGACTAGATGATCTTTCGAGGTCCCTTCCAGCCCCTGACATTCTGTGTGATTCTGTGATTTCTACAGCATGAATCTTTTCAGCTCTGAGAAATTCAATCTCTAATTTGACTATTAACATTTTACTTTAAAGAAAAAAATCACTATCTGTAATTTTTTTCTAAACCTATTTGCACCAATGTATGCAACAGTATAGTAGCTAAGCATTTGTACACCACTCAGTGATACTGAGAAAGGATTTTGTCTAAGAGCTTAGCTAAATGGCTTGAAGGTCCAAGAAATTTCAACCATACGCTTCAGGAAACATACCTATTTTACCTTCCCTAGTTAAAATTCAAAAAAGATTGCAAATGATGGTAAGAATAGAACTTGTAACCTAAACAGAGATATTTTTGAGATTAAAAAACTTTTGGCATGAGAATTCTTGAGCTGGTACTTCTGATACTTATGCTGTATGGACACCCAGTGATTTATTGCCTTAAATGTGATCCAAATGATGATGCTAAGAATACACTGCCAGAATTATGTCCTGTAATTCTTTAGTCATTTCAGAACTGCTTCATTCCAACTAACCTATGTTCTCTGAATAACTATGTCCCCTGTATGGTTTCACGTGTACTACAAGAGATGCTGTTTAAATGAGCCTAGTTTGACATCCAGTTCAGACTGACCTACAAAATTGACAGGTACCTAATAATTTTTTGCTGTTTGAAAATATTTTTTATCATCTATAGGCTTCATCAGCAGTTAGTCCAAATGTTTAAAATCTTTGACAAAATAATGGAAGAGTATTTATCTTCAATTTCAGATCAAACTCTGAATGATGATTCTGCTGAAGAAAATGCCAGTGGCAGTAGTCACAGGACTGAACAGTCTTCTCCTTCATAGACACATAGTTTCAGAAGTTCGCAAGGACCAAAGGTTTCTGGTTTTGTTCAGGCAGAGCAGATGTGTGCTGAAAATCTGTCTGCTAGCAGAAACAGGAAATCAAACATGCTTTGACTCAGCTGATTTCCTATGGAGCTCTGCACAGATTTTGAAGCTGCTTTTTCAAGGAGGCTTTTCCTTCAGAAATGCAGTTAATGCTGCAAGTGCAAAGTTTGTCCCAACCTCAGGTGTCTGTCTGGATATATCTTTATCATTGTCTCGTGACTGCTGCTGGCACTGCTGTGGAAGGTTTCTATGTGTAGGAATTCAATATTTGAGAATTCCACATTGCTTGAAGTCTTACATTCAGCAATGCTTCCTCAAGAGATACTCAAGACTGAAGGAGCCTAAGAGGCTTTGAATTATTGACATTTTCAGATGACCTGTATTATGTTAGCCTGCCAAAGTCTAGAGAATCAGTTCTTTCTGCATTTTTGACTGAGGTCTACAGGAGCAGAGAGGAGAGCATCCTAGGAAAAAACTTCGGTTGCCCTCACTCTTTAAAAAAGAAAGTATTTCTCAAAAAGATAGATGGCTATTTTTAATGTCTCCAATAGAAGGAATTATGGTTACACATCTTGAGAAATTCAGAGGATCTTCCAAGAAAGATGCTTCTTTTTCTCTTGCTTTTTATTCTGATGTCATTTGAATAGCTTTCCCTCAGTCTCCTCAAACTCATCACCTTTGAAAAGGAATCAGCTGGCAGAAAGTATATAAACTGCCTGTTTATGAACAAGACAGAGGTTTAAGACACAACAGGCAATTTGTGATTTTAAGAACACTATTGTGCTGTGTTTACTTTTGTATTTCTGTAGGAACTATTTGCAGAATTCTGTACTAACTTGTATGCTTGGAACAACATGGAAATTAAGTTAATCTTACATTAAAGGCAACATAATGAAATACTGTGCATCCTTCATCCGTGTCCATAACACATGTGAGATGGTTATTGGGAAATGAGTGTAGGCAAAGACAGTAGAAATGAAAGAGTAGCCATCAGGTAAGATCAGAATAGAACCTAAGCTGTCAGTTCAGCCATTACCAGAAATAGGGGGGTGGGAGTGAGGGGAGGGTAGGGTGTGCACAGGTTCCTGTAATGTACATGGCTTGAAGTACATTCTTCAAGATTGTTGAGATTGTTTTAAAGCAGAACCTTAAAGAGTGACAATGGTACTCTCAATTCAAGATAACATTCAGAATTAAGGCTTTGAAAATATAAGTATTCACTACAACATGTATTTGGCATCTGGATTTACTGGATATGCTGGTACTAGAATACCTTCTTTTTGCTTCCACCTCCAAAATTTTAGTCTAATATTCATGCTTAGCACAAGTTTGATGGACAAACTATTTTTCTTTCATCTCTCAATATTGAACTAATTCTGTAATTAAAAAAAAAAAAATCCATTATTTGCTATATGTCAGGGAACAAATCTGGAGAGTGCTTCTGGGCAAATTTAGTCTCCATTCCTCTCTGCCAAAATGTGTGAACCGACAAGCAGCACAATTTGTGTGGTCATGAGGCACAGTGCACAGATGCAAAGTGTGTTTGCCATTCCCCACCCACATCCTCAGGAGCTCTGTCCTGTGGGGCTCTCTCCGAGCACAAGCTGCTTCACGTGCGCTGGTGATCCATGCAGTTACCCATGCAGGTAACAGCAACCTCCACACAGTAGTGCAGCAATGCAGCTTAGAGCCAGCTGGAAAAATATTCTGATGGAGCATGTCAATATTGAATGTACTAACTTGGACTTGATATAGACAGAGATTTAAGTAGATTCCATCTTCTTTTTTGCAGAGCTATATTTGAACATTGGTGGATAGTTTCATCTCATTCTATTTAAACCAGAAGAGTGAAACACTAATATTGCACAAAATTCTTTTCTGTGAAAAGAAGAGAGTGAAATTTAAGGAAGAACATTTCAAAAGAATCACAGTTTGGTATATTTTTTCATTTATGTCTAAGTCTTTATTCTTCACATTGAACGAATGTAAAGGGATTCTTTACAAACTTAAATATATGAAACAAAACCACATTTTACAATTTCAAACATTCTTAGTTACAATTACATAAAATTTACAGGTTTTACTTTTAATATTCACTGTTGGAAATCAAATTTTGTTATACTCAGTATGGCACTAACATTCTTTTCACTTTGCCTTCTTCCTTTTTATTCCTGTAAGAAGAACCAAAACTTGTAGTAAATTAGATATTTTTTTCTACAAAAATATTTTTTCTCGCTCAAGATAGAAAAAAAAAAAATATCAAAAGTTATACTTGATGGAACAAGTGCGGTTTAAAATATTTTTAAAATTCTATGTTTTCCAGGTGAGTTTGCTTAGCTGCTTTTCACCCTTTGTTTAGCACAAAATTCCTGAGGCAGTAGATTGCTTATGGAAAACTTAGTTCTCCGAGATGTCATCTGATCAAAAAAGTCTGTCATCAGACTGTAGCTCAGAAATGCTAAACTGATGCTAGCTCAAACCACCGACATGCTTTCCAGTTTCATAGACCCACTCTGCAATGTTTCTCTTAGCATATCCAAAAAAGAGTATTCCCACATTTCAAACTCAAGAGCAACATAGCTCTAGAGATTTCAGGAGCTGCATTTACTGCAACTGAGTCTTCCTAAAAAAAAAAAAAAAAAAAAAAAAAAGGCATCTGTCATGATAGGAAAATGTTGCAAATCCATTGTTTTACGCTTTTAATTGCAAGTTTCTATAATTTTCAGCAGGTCACTCACGACAGACCACACAATATACTCAGTGTATATCAAACTATTTATTTGTTACCTGAAGTTCTGGACATGATAGAAAGAAATGTATTACTCTCTCTTACCCATGGCATTGCCAAATACATGGGTTTAGGTTTGCCTGGAAAACTCTCTTCAAAATAGAGTGTTTATATGTGTTTTTTTAAGGACTGTTGCTCATATCTGATGTTAGGCTTTAACAGCACAGTAACCTGGAAAACATTAAGATACTTTGTTATAATTTTTTTTCTACTAAATGCTGAATTTAGATATACATACTACACATGGAAATTTATACAAATCCTAATCTAAGTGGGTTTTGTCTTGAAAATAGTAGACATTTGATTTTAAAGTCCAAATTTCATCATAAAGTGTTTTCAGGTTTACTGGCAAAAAAAAAAATTATTCACACACTGTAGCAGTTAATCAGAAAAGACAGCTGTTAAGTTTTCATGGCATTTTTCATTCTTTCTTATTTTTGTGTTCTTAAACCATAGAAAGAAACACATTTGTGGAATTGAAATTATCCTTATGTGGGTATTGGTCCTGTTGGCTCTTACTCATACTTGCTCCTTTCATTCACTTTGCTGTGGAACTAAGCAATTCTGCAGAGGTCCTAGACCCGTTTTGAATCTCCTTTCTTAGAGATGTGCCATTTTCTTAGTAGGCAGCCACCTGGAATCAGGGTGTTCATTCAACTGTTGTCAACTGTATCAAACCATATTAATGCTGCCAGTGGTTAGTCTAACAAGAACAGATTATAGACACTATCTGGATAGAATTCTCTCTGGGTGCTTCATGACTTTCTTTTCCCTCAACTCTGAGCTAAGGCAGCACAGTCATGAAGTCATGAATTTCTGATCATTGCTTTTTATGATCACACAGCAAGAAACAGAACATACCTATTTTGTAGTCTGCTATCTCCCAGACAGTAACTGAACATTAATTATTAATAATAATAGTGCAGATGTGACAGTGTGAACATAAACTTGCTTTATTGGACTTCAATTTCACAGTGGAGTTTCATTGTATGTCTGATGAGGCAACATAGATACTCAGCCATTCAGAGAACTGTTATTAAATAAAGGCAATGTCTTCAATTCTGTACCAGATCCTGGTCTTCATCAGATATGATCACTGAGGGTAACAATGAAGCAAGTGAAAGCAGACCAGATGATCAGAGTAACATGAGGTTGTGAGGGTGACAGAGCACTGGAACAGGCCGCCCAGAGGGGTTGTGGAGTCTCCTTCTCTGGAAACATTTAAAACCCACCTGGACACATTCCTATGTGACCTGCTCTAGGTGGTCCTGGGGTTGGACTAGATGATCTTTCGAGGTCCCTTCCAACCCTTAAAATTCTGTGATTGTGTGTTTCTGTAACATCTAAATGCTGCCATGCTGAACTGCTATCCATTAATTAGACTATGCTAAAATACTCTTAACGAGATTTTTAGTTATGACAGCTTTTTCCTATGATAACACTTTTATTTTTCAAGAAGTTAAAGTGGTAAATATCTCTGAGAGGCCAACGGTGAACTGCTGGAGTTTATTAAGATTATAAACTTAAGCATGGCAATATAAATGTACACTAAAGGAGGTATATGAAAGACTGATTCCAATATTTAGTCTAGTCTGCCTCTTTATCTTATAGAGAGACACAGTCAGCAGCAAAGAAAATAAACCTGGAGTGTTATCAACTCACAGTATTTATTTTTGTTAGTAATAAATGTTGTAAAATCTTGCAGCAATGATAATTTTTACTGTCTGAACAGGAATTAATAAGATCTTTCTGTGTCCCTGTAACTGTGCATGTTGACAAAGTTACACTGTTGCTCAGCATTTTCAAATGAAAGGTCTACTGCCAGCCTATTATCAGTGACTTAGTAATGTCCCTAAGCAGTCCCCACTCTTAGCTCAAGTTGCAAAACTTACTTTTCTCTGTACTTTAATACTCTAAACCTGTTATTCTTAACTGCAGAGGAATATCATGGCCCCTGTGCCAAAATCAAACCTTGAGATTAGCTGGAGGAGCTGTTCGTTTAGGGGATTTCAGATTTGCAGTTACCTTCTGTGGATTGTGATTAACATCAGTAGCACTAACAGCTGCAGTATCCTTCATGCAGCCTGGAAGTTCTATGTTCAAAAAGACAACAAAAAAAGAAGACAGTGTGAGTCAGCAGCAAAGCAATGTACAGCCTTTTGGTCAGTGTAAGTAGTTTAACTGAGTTCCTTGTCCCTCATTAGCTTCCTCACATCTGCTCCCCTCAGGCTGCTTCCTTTCTCCTGATAGCTCCTCTGCTTTCACTTCCTTCATTTCTCTTATCTAATTTCCATATGTCTTTTTTAGAGTCTCAGGTGTTGGCAGACTTAAAAGCTATGTCAGATACAGGTTGTATGTGGGTGACTACAAGTTTTATTGAAATTCAGTCCTCTGATCAAACAGGAAAACTGCTGTCAATGTTCTTATATTGAAAGTTGAACTGCAAAGTGATGTGGCAACGTAATCCAGTAATAGTGGCTATTTTCACAGCATAATATAATGCTATTTAGGTCTGGCCTGCATATGAAGCAACCTCTACAGTGTCTTTCATCAGAATATTGCAAGACCTTGACCACTAAACTAAGACATTTGTAGTGAATGCTCAATAATATTTTCAATTTAAAAAAAAAAAAAAAAAAGTCTAGTTTTTTCAGTCCCATGTCATAGAATCATAGAATAGTTTTGGCTGGAAGAGACCTTTAAGATCACCAAGTCCAACCTTATTCCTAGCCCTATCGAAAACCACTAAACCATGTCCCTAAGCACAGTATTTAATCGTCTCTTAAACACCTCCAGGGATGGTGACTCCACCACCTCTCTGGGCAGGCCATTCCAATGCCTGACTGCCCTTTTTGTAAAGAAATGCTTCCTATTATCCAGCCTGAACCTCCCCTGGTTCAACTTCAGGCCATTTCCTCTTGTTCTATTGCTTGTCACCACGGACAACAGACCAACTCCCGCCTCACTACAACTTCCCTTCAGGTAGTTGTAGAGGGAAATAAGGTCTCCCTTCAGCCTTCTTTCCTCAAGGCTAAACAGCCCCAGATCCCTCAGCCTTTCCTCATAAGACACATGCTTCAAACTCTTTACTAGCTTTGTAGCCCACATCTGTACCCTCTCCAGCACTTCAGTGTCCTTCTTGTAGAGAGGGGCCCAAAACTGGACCCAGTATTCGAGGTGCGGCCTTACCAAAGCTGAGTACAGAGGAATGATCACCTCCCTGCTCCTGCTGACCACACTATTCCTGATTTGTTTTTTCAGCCCCTGTCAAATATATACAGAGAACATCAGGGTATGAACAACGTAACTTTTGGAAGTTTCAGTTTCAAGGAAGTCACAAATGGTGACTTAAAACGGATCTTAAAACTATTGTGTTGCTAGATTCCAGCTGGTCACCAGAGCAGGTTGCGTGGTACTTGAAGAACAGTATATATCAGCTTCTCAGGAAGCTTAGGACACAGATATCTTCCAAACAGACTATGTCTGGGATAAACCCAGTCGACCTGCATAAGCCTTACAACCTAACTCTGTCAGATTGTTGAAAAAAAATCCAAAGCTACAGCCTCAAGAAGTTTGCATCAGGAAATCTATTCTTATCATATACCCTGGCAATATGTTTAGCATAACTAATACCATTTCAACAGGCAAAGAGCTATTTTCTGTGATCAAACTGATCACATATTCATTTCTTTCCCTTCATTATCAGGGCCTGAAAATCTTGTGAACCAAGTAGACAAACCAAACGGATTTCTTCTTCCCTTCCCTCATGGTCTCATAGTTCCTGGGTGCCAGGCCAATTACTGACTTCCTCACCAGCCTTGAAAGTCCCAGGCACCTGACCAGTCAGGTGGTGATGACCCTGTCACAAAACAGGGAAGCGTAACAACACTGTCTATTAAATTAAGCAGTTACAAGTCCTAAGTGGGGAACCTGCACTGAAGCTGCTGCTGGATAGTGACACTATGGACCCCCAGTGGCTAGGGATGGCTCCACCATCATCTGTATCCTCCGAGGACTGAGTGACTCATGTTCTTTTATATGATTCTTGAATCTGTTATATTGATACAGCACAATATGCATTAAGATCTGACCCAGTCTGCAGAATGATTAGAGATCATAACTAAAGGTCTAAGTGATGAGAAATCATAAGTTAAGCTGTAATATAGATTCCATATTATGCCACTTACAGACTGTACAGCGTTGATACTGCTTGTAGAAATCCTGTACTGTTCTATCAATAAATTCTGTGCTATAGTAATCATAAAATGCTGTTCAGAAAATAAAGCTTTAATTGTAACTACAATTTAGTGTCATCATCATCCTGCCAAAGATCTGTAAAACTGATCTGTCTGTGCCCTTAGTGTTGGGTAACAGCATGTTAAAGTCAAAAGTTTCTGAATTTCTAGGTTTATGAATACGGAGTTATTATAAAACAAGAAAAAAAAGAAGGAAAAATGTCTTGTTAATTCAAATTAATGATTCTACATCTACCCAGTGCTCACTCATGTTTCCCACAACACAAGAGGCATTAGGGCCATTCTCTTTTTGAAGAATAAGTAGGAGAGAGAAGTCATTGTTCTATTTGACCCAAGGTTTTGCGTGTTTATTAAATAGGCTTTAGCTGAAAACATACTTCAACAGCACCTTTAATCCTACACTGTGCTGGCCACGAAGCAACTGAGGACCATCTCATTGGCTGAATATGTTGCCGTTGCCTTTGTTATATAGTGCAATGTTGCACAGAAACATGCAAGCTAGCTGAGATGCCCCAGTGAGATTCTGAGATAACACTACTTCCAGTACTTAAGATAATTTGCTCCACCCAAATGTGGATATGACTGTGAAGTTCTTAGTTCATGTAATGTAGGCTTTACATACAAATTATGACTGCAAAGTCATTGCAGTTCTCCCTGTGACCAAACCCAGCATACATAGCCTCATCAGTTTGGGGATGTTCCTTGTAAGGGGTCAGACAGTGAGAGCTCAGTGATCACACGTGACAACTATTTCATCTACACATCAGTGCTTCAGCAGGAGATTGTGAACTATGGTTTCAGTGGAGTTGGGGACAGGGAATTAGAAGGCACTGGGTCTATGCAAAACTCCTGAAAACACCAAACAAAATGTAGAGAAGCAGATGCTGCTACATATCAGTTCAGCTCTAACTCTATCAGGGAAAATAGAGACATTGCTTCATCCTATCCTCTTTCTTTCTACCACTGGGATTTTTAAAAGTGCAGCTAAGATTTGATTCACATGTGAAGTCACAAGAAGAGTTGTAGCTGTCCAACAACTACAGCAGGGAAGAGTTTCATAAGCTCTTATTTTTTGTGTATAGGTTTTGGGTTTCAGTTTTGATTAGTGTTCACAATACATCTCCCCATTCTCCCAGGGGGCTGTTCTCACTAATACATTTTAAATCTCCCAGGGGATACAACAGATCTGGATCCTTTTGGTCAGTCTGGGTCTTATATGCCTTTTCTCGTACCTAAACCTTCAAAAGAGATGTTTGCAGCTTCTGGTTATTTGCTTACTCTGCTGTGAGCTGTTCAGAGAGGTATTTAGTTTCATTTTTCAGTTGCTCTTTAAGGCTTTTACAAGATCTTGGAGGGATTTAGTTATTGCACTCTCCATTGGTTGATTAGTATGCTTCTCTTCATCCTTCCAAATTCTTGGGCATACTTCTTCCCATGCTAGGAAGGGGCACAGTCATATTTTTGCACCAATTTATCTGCAGCAATCCTGTCTATGATGCCAATTTTACTGTTGCATAAAGGGTGGGAGTGAGATGTTCACCTGCCAGAGCCCAAGGGCTTCTCTGAGCAGTTTTTCAAAGTCTAAGGTATGTCTGGGAGTCCTGTCTCAGAACCCCGGCTAAAAGGCTTGCAACCGACATGCTTGTGTCTATCTGAGAGCCCAGCTGTGGGGCGTCCACTGAAACAGTATTTACCTGTTTCAGAGCCCAGTTAAGGACTTATGCTGAGACAGTTTGAAAGTTAAACAGATAGGTTTGATTTACTAAAGCGACAGAGTTTAGGAATTGCCTTTGATAAATGCACTGAAAATGTACTGACTGCAAAAGGATAATCAAGCTCAAGTAAAGAATTCCAAGGCAAAATCCAAGGCAGTTTGAGGCGTAAGCCTGAGATAGGACTAATAGAGAATAGAAATAAAAGATATACTGTATATTGAAGGTGCAGTTCTCACCAAGAAGGCATCCCTGTCTTGGGTGGAGGAGGAGGAGAAGAACAGACTGTTGACCATCTCTGCTGGACTTTCAGTCTTCCTCCCTCCCCAAGAGGTGTATTCCCTTTGTGATTTTTTATAACCTAATTATGTCTGTCTCTGCCTCCTAGGTGATGTTCAGCATGATTTGAGTGGAGAGTTGAGTAACATAGTCATGTATGTTTAGCATGTACTCCTTTAGGCTCATTAGCATCCTCAAGGGTGTAAACTTTTATATGAGCTTTGCTGTTAATTAGGCAAAGATGTCCACTTGGACACTCTGGCTTTCAAGATTTGTTTACATTTGTTGGGTTAGCCAAAACAGAGACATCTTATCTTCATAAGACTCCCTCCTTGAGCCATTCTGGTGTGCCAGCTCAGTGAATCTCCAGCCCCAGACACAGCACAAGAATCTCATGGTTGTGAACATCTCAACCTTTCTCCTGAAGCACATTAAATTAGCTGTATTTCTGTCTCACAGCAATCTAGGCAGTTAAGCTAGGCTGTTATGCCACATTCCCCTCTATTTGTAACAAACATGCTCTGCCATGAGTTCAAATCATTAGAGGAACATACTCTAAGGGGAAGAATAAATCAATGTATTTATCTTGAATTGCCTCCTGTCACTTGCACTGTAAATCTGTGCTTTGTTCACAGAAAATGAAAAGAGTGTTATATTAATTGAAAAACAATTGCTAGGGAATGGCTCCCTTGGAAAAACATAATGCTTGCAAAACTGATTACAGGCCTCGTTTCACAGAGACAAATCTATATGCCATCCCCAGTTTTTCCATATCTACATTTTAAACTGTGCCTTTTAGAGGTACCCTAAACAACAAAACTAGCATCTGTCATGTCAGGTGGTTGTTTTTT
>WTSP01027138.1:8206-26352 GCA_025331215.1 Actenoides lindsayi | reverse complement strand
GCTGCTGGCTCATGGTGAGCTTCTCATCAATCAACACCCCCAAGTCCTTCTCTTCAGGGCTGCTCTCAACCCACTCTGTACCCAGCCTGTAACTGTGCCTGGGATTGGCCCGGCCCACATGCAGGACTTTGCACTTTGACTCGTTGAACCTCATGCAGTTTTCATTGGCCCATTTCTCAAGCCTGTCAAGATCCCCCTGGGTGGCATCCCTTCCCTCCAGTGAGTTCACCACATCACACAACTTGGTGTCATTGGCAAACTCATTGAGGGTGCACTCGACGCCGTTGTCCGTGTCTCTGACAAAGATGTTGAAGAGCACTGGACCCAGAACAGACCCCTGAGGAACTCCACTTGTCACTGGTCTTCACCTGGACATCAAGCCATTGATCACAACTCTTTGAGTGCGACCTTCTAGCCAGTTCCTTATCCACCGGGTAGTCCATCCATCAGGTCCATGTCTTTGGAGCAAATCCTTGGTTTTGGAGCAGTTGTCAGTGTTTAGGCGAAAAGTTGTTGAAAAAGAAGTCCAGTACTGTTAGTACTTCCAGCTAACACAGTAGACTATGTCTTGTTTCCTAATAGCTCCAGATTCTTACGCTGCCAGGAAATATTTCCAGTGCATTTTGTAATAGGAGGAGTCCACTGGAGATGGGAAACAAAGATACAGGAATATCTGACATCACTCTTGGCCAGAGCATCCAGTTCTGCTTTTAACTGCACTGGGCTGTTGCTGGTTCATGCAGAATCCATCAGTGCCAAATGAAACACTACATATACCGGGGATGTAAAGTGCTGGGATGGATGGTGCTGTTGAGTGGTTCCTGCTACCCTATTCCAGATGCATCCTTAGCTGACATCCTCATGCTTATCTCAATGCCTTGCCTTGCTCTTCTTTCTAGTGGCATTTTGAGGACTATGGGTGGAAATAGATCTCTCCTTGCTTCTCCCTTGGGAGAGAAGGCGAGGAAGGAGAGGCATCACATGTATTCCTCTTTACTTCTCTCAGCGGAATAACTGCTTTTATCGTTGGGTGTCTTGGTTTACTGCTGAAACTAAGAGCACTGCAGGAATCCCCTGCAGCTCTCCTCAGTGATTGCTCTTACCTGGTGTCCAGGGGTCTTTGAAAGGCTTTTTGCACTGCTTTTTGACAGGGTGGATTTGTGAGAGGGAGAACTTTCTGCTGCCAAGGGGTGGCAGGGCAAAGGTAGCTTAGCAGCATACCTTAATTGAGAGGGCATGGTAGGCACCAGCAAAAACCCTTCAAATTCCGTCTGGCCAGCACGGCTGTACGCTGCAGAGGTGGTTTGAAGTTGAATTTATCCTGCCATGGGAACTGTCTCCACCAATGAAAGGACCAGCCTGTGAGTCTAGGGGTCTGTGGCAGTCTGGAAGTGCAGATTGTGATGGGTATGCTGGCGAGGGGCGAGCAGCTGTATCCTCACAGCAGCTCCTTCTGCTGCCTCCCTCTTTCTCCACGTACTCACCTTGTTGGTTGTGCACAAGTATTTACCTAGGGAGAAGAAAGTAATACAGGTGGTCTTCACCTCGCCCCTTCCATTTATTTATGTTTGACCTTGCAAGCCACCCTCTCCCTCTTCTGTTTTTGTGACCAGTCAACTTTGTGAAGCCAGCCGTCCTGACTCACTGGACAAGATACAAATTTTAGAAGTGGAAGTTCAGTGCTGCAATGTGATTTAACTGTGCCTGTCTAAACCTCCTGAGCTTGACACGTCGGTATCAGACTATGACACGTCCTCATCAGAATGATGTGTGAAGCCTGGGGCGCTTCAGGAGTGCTGTTTAACCACACTGGAACACTTACTTTTAAAATACTGGTTTAATTTATTTATTTTTTTTTTAGTTTTCTGTAGCCTTAGGATAGTCCGGGACTGGCACGTAGCTGTTTACTCGATAGGTAATGGTGAAGAAAAGTGGGATTGGTTTATGGAGATTTTAAATGAGGCAGGAAGGTGCCCCAAGAGAGGTGGGTGTTGTAGAGGTTCACCCCTTCTCTGGATGCTCTGGATTGATGGGCATTCACAGTCTGCTTCTCAGTCCGACCTGGGAAGATCTGGAAGTTTGAACTTAACCATTGCTCTTTAATGTCATCTTTTCCTTTTTACCACTTGTCAAGCAGGGAAAAATCCCTGGGTTTTTTTTCCCCTTGTTTTCATCTGTGTGCCAGCAATCCTACACCACCACGGCACGCTGGCAGTCTAGGGCACGCTATGCTGGCATGCTGGGCACTGTAGCCCTCTCCTTAGATGTCCTGGCAATAGTGTCACGTCAGAACTGCAGAAATGACTCTGTCGTCAAGAGATTTTTTTTTTTTTTCGCAGCCAAATTTTCGTGCCCAAAGAAAAAGATGTTTCATTTCTGAGCCGATTTGTCTTTCACTTAACCCGAAACGTTTCTAAGACCTTTCCTCAAGACTCAAAGGCCAATCTTATGCCAAAGAGGGGATATTTTAATTTGCTTCTGTTCTCCCCTAAGGTCTCCTTCATTAACTTTAGCTGCCTCAGCAGAGGGTGGGAGAATTGCTTTTGTGTTGGGGCTAGAAAATGATTATTTTTCAAGACTGTTTTAAAACATCAGATGGGAACAGAAGTTCACAAAAAGTATTTCTGCTTTTTTCTTCTTCTTCTTTTTTTTTTTTCCCTTTAACAAACTGTTTCATAGCATATGCACCACTTAATATGGCATATGTTAACTTCAGTGTTTTAATTGATTAGCAAAGTAAATAGACGTATATAATGGGACTAATCTGTCAGTAGCATCATGAGGCTCCAGCAAGGTGCATTCTTTCTTAACTTCAGACTGTACTTGTTTGGTAGTTTGGGGTTTGTTGTTGTCTGTGATTTAAAAGAACTTTGATGCATTATCTACTGTACATTTTGCTTTCACCTCTGCAAGCTGTACTGTCTGGAAGCATGCAAATGAGAGATGGCTTCACATACAGGGGAAAGGAAGGGATTAGGTGGACTACTAAATACACAGTGTGGAATATTGTCAATCTTCCCTAGTGACCTTGGGATCAGACCTCGGCCAAGAAGAAAATAGACTGTAATTAATAGCTCAAAAAGTTCCAGTCAACTGGGCTAGATTGCCAAAGGTACAAAGAACAAAATTCTGTTAAGGGGCACACAGTAGAAGCTGCCTTCTCTCCCATGAGCTTTCCTGCAGGCCGTCAGCTGCTGCTTTATCTAAGAGGTTTTGGTCTTGGATAGGCTTGTGGGGAGTGAAGGTGCCAAAGCACTGAGGTTAAGGCAAGAATTGAGAACTGTTACTTGCTGAATTTCAGTTTATTAAATGTCTTTGCTACATGTACTGTTGGGTAGTAGAAAACCAGGCTGTAGCATGAGTGTCTCTCGCAGTACTCGAATCGCTCCTATTAACTCTTAACTTCCTGCTGAATTTTGTAAGTTCGTTGGGTTTGAATGATTTGCTGTGCTGTGGAGTTTGCTTTACTGTAACTCTGCTTTTCATTAGCAAGATTCAGCTTGGACAGCAACATCAAATGCTCGGTTCCAGCTCTAAGCAATCCCCTTTCTGTAAGGCAAGCCTGTGGGTTTTGAGATGCTCTGCAGGTGGGCCTCTCAAATCTGGGCACAACTCTTAAAATGCAACTGTTCTTCTCAGTTCCAGCTCTGTGGGCAGCTTTCCTGAGAGACGCAGTCTCCACAGCTTCTCTAAAATCAACCACTCTCTCTAAACTATTGCAAAAACATCTATGACAGCCTTAGATTCTTTTAGATGCGGTAGATAAGCGCGGTTGTTTTTTAACTTGTGCAGGGGATGTAGTTTTTTCCACAGTTTTGATAACCTTCCTGCACATAGCAGTTTACAGCTGAAAAACATGTGCTTTTTTTATATATATATATATTTTTTACCATTAAAGCGTATCAGCAAAACACAAAAGCGTACATCCAGTAGGACAAAGGCTTTGGGGACCAGGACTTCTTGTTGCTACTCTCTGCATGAAGCTGACCTTGTCTGTATTCTATAATGGAAGTTACTTCATCAGCCAGCCTGGGGCCTCTCGTGAGCAAATACTGTCAATCACACTGAATTGTGCCAAGCGACACACCAGCCACGTCATGCAGATGACTGTCCATTGTGGACTCAAACGAGACCACCAACCCTTAACCTGAACAGAGCTGAGCATTTGTTTTGTTTCCAAGTGGAGACAAGTACGTAGGTCTACAGGGTGCTTTTTGTTTTTCACATTAGCCGTTGGTAGGTTTTCTAGGGATTAGATGCACTGCTGAAAACAAAAGGAGAAAAAAAGGAGATTTTATTGGTTGTCTACATACGGTGCAAAACCCAGTCACATCCAACACTTGATATTTACCTAAATATATATTTATTTATTTGATATTTACCTAAATAAATATATACCTAAATACTTAAAAAACATAAAATATTTAGAATGTAACGTGACATAAAGTAACAAAGTTTAAAGAAATTGCCCGTTAGTTTTGCTTGGCTATTTTGGCTTTATCTGTAGTTTAATTTGCGCCTTTGGTTTAAAACCACAAGGAATAGTTGGTATCATACTTTTATAACCCAAAGACTTGGTGAGACTGCAAAGTTCACGTTGCCGTGCGGCTAATGTCCCCTCTTTTAATGTGGGAAGTTTGGAGAGATCTCGCTGCATAATGTTTTAGGATTTCGTTAATTTTTGCAGCAATTGTTCACTCTCAAATTGCCATTTTAACGTTTTCCCTTAACTACCTTCATCAGCCACAGATCATAGGCCACTGAGAATCCTGGCTAACAAAGCTAGGAGAAAAGTATTTAGCAGACAATGACCGTAAGCAAATTTAAAAGACCCAGGCCAATTACAAGTCATATTCTCTCTCATTCAAAATCAAGGCAGTATTTTACCTCTTCCAGGCCCTTTCTGAGCCTCCATTAGCATTCCAGCTTTGCTGCAGCAAAATTCTCGCTTGTCCCCACAGGAAAAATTCAGATTGATTTCTCAAAGTATGGTCCATTATCTTCCTTGTGCCCTCAAAGCCGCATTTGGACTTCAATCAGTGACGTCTGCTGAGCTAGCTGAGCGTTAGTCCTGATGGTCATTTGACCATTAATCCTTTGGTTGTTGTATGGTATAAACATTAGGTTAGCTCATCACTAGGAATCATCATTAGCTGGTGCGTCATGTGACCCGGCCCGCTGAAGGGTTTTGTGTCCTTCACCGTTGTATGTCGGCACCGTTGCCAAATCGAAGGCCCGGCTGGGGCCTTTGATGTCAAAAGTCTCTACAAAAAAATCCTGGAGAAGTTCTAAGCACAGATGGCTTTTAAGGCCAAACCGTACTCCTTAAATTCCAGAGAAACCTCGGTCTTTTGCGCCGAGGTACAATTTTGTGTCATGATTTTCTTGGTCAAAATTGAGTTCACCTTAACTGCAGCGAAATGTAAAATATAGGTGACTATTTCAAGGAAGTCATAACAGCAAATGTTGAAAACACTTCCGATACCGTACTTCTCAGGGTGGGTCGGGAGAGTTTCTCATCAGAATCTTTGGCTTCTTTCAGAAGCCTCATTTCATCAAACTGTTCTTCTCAAATGTATCAGTTGTGAGAAGGGAAGAGCAGGGACGTGGCAAAAAGGCCGAACGCAGCGTAGAGCAGCAATGCCTTCACAGAACGGATACAAATCCACTGCAGCATTCTACCAGCTAATAAATCCCATCTATTGCAGTGGTTTCTCAGCTCGTGAATGTTTTCCCAGGTTTCACGTCACACCTGAGTCCCTTTTAGAAAAGACATTTCCCGTGCAGAACTGCTAGATTTCTCTGTTGAAGGATTTCAGCGTAATTAAGCTGCTGAAAAAAAAACCCCAACAACCCATCATTCTTCTTTTAATAAAGGCAATTTGCATATTCAATAACTTTTAGTCTCGCTTGTTGAAAGACAGTTTGAAAGTTTATTTGTGTGTTATTTCACTCAAATGTTTTGAGATTTCTCTCATCTTCTTTCCGTTAACATGCCAATAAGTTAAATCAAAATACCAGATAGTTTCTGTATTTTTCTTAACAGGTAGGTTACGGTGAAGGCCTCGATTTGAACTTCAGGAGCTTAAAGGTATTTTGTCTTTGATCTCGATGGCTTTTGGCCATAAGAGAGCATCACGTGATCTTGGCAATCTAATTAAAGTGAATGTGCAACAGCAGGAATCAAGCCAGAGTTATTTAATACTTGGTAGGAGTAAACAAGACTCAAAGTAACATTATTTTTTAACGATCACTGAAGATCCATTTTGGACTCCTACTTCCAAGTTTGATTATAAAACATGGGCTTTAACTTGATTTCTTGTAAATATTTTTTGCTGAATCCCTACAGGTATGTTTCCTGTCACCAGTAAACCTTGACTTCTAGTTGTAGGCAAAGATAAGCAGCAGTACCATCCTTTTATCTTTTCATGCCAGTTCTGCACATCTTCTGATCATTTTTGTGCTTATTATGCACGATTTAGTTCTTCCTTGGTTTGCAGCTGAGCCACAACAAGAGATTGATTTTTAGTTTTATTTTTTTTATAGATGTTTGCTATTTGATATTGGTCGATAAATGTTTTAGGTGTGGTGTAGAGCTCATCATTAAGGGTGTACGTTCCATAGACCGAAACTTCTTAACATAAAGCGTTTATCAGCTAATAGGTACTACAAGTGCTGGTAGGTGCACTGCTCTTAGTAACTTCCTGTACATGTGCTGCTCACTGAGATCTTTCTGCTTCCCTCGTTTTTGGGGTAAAAGTCTCAGATGCGGGAGGAAGATCTGTGTAAGTTATTTGCTTGTTACAGGAGATTGAACTTTACTACAGCTACATTTTCTCATGCATATGGATGGCTTGCAGGAGAACTGACATGGGTATGGCTTTTGATTTTCACTTTGAGCCTTCCTGTTAGTTTCATCCTTTTGTACAGGAGTAGCAGAAGCCTCATGCTTCAGCTCATGAAATTAAAAGAGATTTAAGCGGAGTAGAGGCTTCTTCATAGCCCTTGGCTAAGTCACCACCTAGAAATGCTTCCTAAACGCGAGATGAAATCATATGAAATCAGTCATGTGAAATCTTCTTTCAGTGAAAACATATCAGGTTAAAAGTCAGATACTAATAAATTTTAACAGAAAATGAATAAAAGAGGTTATATTCAAGGAACGGAATGAATGCTACCAAGGAGTCACTCGTCATTTTTTAAAGTTCTTGCAGTGAAATGAAAGGATAAAAATGATAGCTATAGAATTCCATTTCCCTTCCCCGTTTTACTCGCCTGACCCCTAGTTAGCTATGTCTTCATTAAAAGAACAAAACTCAGAATTTCACACCCATTTAACACCAAGTTAAGTATCACTTAACCCCTTGGTACTGACCAAATGTATCCCCATTAAGCAGAGTTTTTGTTAGTACCATCCCAATTAAACAGCAGTCACAGCTATTCACTAACATTATACCAAATTAGTTTCCTGGGAGGTATCTTAATAAAGCAACCATCCCAATTAAGCCTGTCCTCATTAGATGGAGGATACAGTATTACTATTTTATTGTAATTGAAGAAAGGCTCACGGTCCCATTTCATATAGTTTAGCTCCAGAATTATTAATAAACAACAGTCCCAACTAATATATTAGTGCTGACTCAAAAGATAATAATAATATTGACCTATTAAATATGGCATTTGCACGTAATCGGTGGCTTCTTGCTGTCGTTTTCTGAGCCGCTGGAAAACAGAAGGATTTTGTCTTCTTGTGATGTCCTTGTTCTTCTTTGTTGACATCATCACATTTAGTCTGTACAAAAGAAGTGTTGAAAAACATAGAAATTGCTGACTTAGGCTCCTTGGAGCTTTTGGAGGTGATGACTGTGATAAGCTGGAAATCTTTTGAGCTTATGGTGTTTGCAGTTTCCCAAATGTAATTCGTATACTTTGCTAGCTCTAATTTTTAGCTTGAGCTCTAGTTGTTTTCTAGTACAATCCTGCAAGGGTGAATTTGGACAATCTCATCTTGGCCATTTTGAGCACATATGCTAGAACTAAGTCTTTTTGGCTCAGCTGTAGCTTGAATCTAATGAAAATGACAGATAATGCAGAGCGCTGTGTGCCTGCCAAAAAAGAGGATATTTCCCATGAGATAGCACCTGGTGATGCAGAAATAGACACTATAGATTTGTGATTGGCTGGTACTTACCAGTATTCATATCTAGTCAGTATTATCAACCACACAAGATCACATCTTGGATAATAACAGCAACAATGGCATGCATAAAAAATTACTGCAGCAAAAAAGGGAAAAAAATAGATCAATTATGTCAATTATATGGTAGCACTTTTTTTTCCCCTCACAGTTTCAACACTGAGAAAAGGTGGCATCTATCTCTGATCTAATTATTCACATGCTTATTCATATTTTTTTCTTTCACTTTTCTCTTTTTTTTTTTTTACACACATAAAGGATCTTTCCTTTAAAATAAACCCCACAACAGTGTAGAATCAAAGGTGCATACATTCTGTACGTGAGTTAGATTTTAGCAACTGAATAGTTGGCTACTTGAAAATAAAATTAAAAAAAGCATAAAAAGATTCCTGTGTTGTCTTTCTCTAAAGGGATATATATTGAGATGACCTTACCTGAGAGCAAAAATGCCATCAGCCAGAAAACTGCCATAAATTAAACTGCTATTTAAGCCCTGATTCTAGTAAAAGGGTCCAAATTTCCAAGGTGCCCCTAACGGGTCTCTGTTCAATGTTAATGGAGCTTTTCTCTGAGGGAGCAGAGTCACAAAAAAACCCCAACCAAAAACCAAAGACAATGTGAAATTAATCAGAAGAGGCTGATTTTTCATTTTATTTTGGTTTTTTTAGGTACTGTTGTATACAAACTCCAGCCGGTTAGGGAAACTACAGCTCTGCTGAATTTAGCCTACCTAAGGTGAGGTAATGAACAAGGTGATTCTGAAAAAGAAATACAAAAATCATTAAGCAGATCTGTAAATTTTATAATGAATCATTTCAATTAGATTCAGGCAGCAGCAGATGTTAACTCATTTTGGCACGCCCAAGCTTTGAGGTTCTTAGGCTGAATTATTCTTCCACAAAAAAAAAAAAAAAAAAGCCCAAAACAAACAAAAACCAAAACCCAACTTGATGAATCTCACATTTAGAACTGTGCATGGAAAAAAAAAAAATTGTTATGTAAAAACAGAGCAAATGGGCCCTTCATTTGCTGATTAATGGGTCAAGCCTCTCCTATACCACGAGAGGGTTTTAATGTGAGAAAGTGAGAACAGGTTCACAGAGACAACAAGCTGGGGCTTAATGCTGCTGGTGAACCCTACGCTATTTTTTGTGGGTTTGTTTTGGGTTTTTTTTCCTTGAGATTTTCCTGGATTATTATCCAGGGCTGCCAGGGAGGAGCAGGCTTTCCCATACGTGACGTTCTTCACGGCTCTGCAAGTGTGGCCAAACCCTTCCCGTGTCCAATGGATTGGTTGGGCGGTCGCTGGACGGTTGCCTTCCCGTGGTGGGCTGAGAGTTAGTATAAACAAGGGGTCATATGGAATGTCCACTTTTGGTGCTCATATATTAAAAGTACTTGTATCACCCTAAGCAGAGACTGTGCCACTACATGGGATTTCAGTGTCATCTCTCCTATCCCTTTTGCTTTCTGCCTGGACCACCTTGAACGGTCTAAGGCGTCTGATTTCGGTCTCGCTCGCTCTTAACCTTGTCTACCATCCCGAGAAGGGGAGCGGTGGGTTTACAGCGAGCAGCCAGGCAGATGTCTGTGTGATGGCACTGTCTGCCTTTGTACTGGAAGGGGATTTCTGCTGGCTCATAGCGCTGCCTGAAAGCTGTCTCTTTAAGGAGTTATCTCATATTTTCAGAAATTGACTGTGAAAATTCTAAGTAATGGTGTGACATGATCACACTCACTTTCCGTAGTTAATCCTTCACTAGGGGTCAGACGCTTTCCCTGCTCAATGAGTCATTTGATTGTCATCTACCTTGCACAAAAAAACTCCGGAGCCCCAAGCACTGTCTGGTAAGGATGACAGGCAGTCACAGTGCTGAGCTCTGTGCAGGAATAACTGAGTTAGAAAAAAGCTGCTGGCACTGTAATAAAGCGTTTAATGGACAGACAGCCTCTTTTACCTTCCTTGGGGTAACACTAAATCCCTTTTTATTGTAGTTTGCACAGATGTTAGTGAGTTATCCATTTCTCTAATCATACTAGAAGTTGGCACATCCATCTTAAGTAAGAAGACCAGCCCACTCTGTTTTTGAGAGTCCTTTTTCTAATAAACTTGTGTCACTTTCAGGTCAGTTTCACCAATACAAATAAAATTCAAACAAATAAAAAGTATATTGTCTCATGATGAGATGTATGTAATTATGTCCCTTAGGTCAGTTTAAATTTACAGAGGGAGTTACACTGTGGATAACCCTTCCTGCAATCTAGATGTTCCTCCTGCCTTAAAATAAAAACCCCACAAAAAACCAACCCCCCTGCAATATTTAGCCAATATATTGTAGTTATGTGGAGTTCTCAGTTTTGGAGCCAAACGTTCTCTGTGATTCATTTTGCTTTGCAATTATTTGTATATAAATGCCTCGCTGTGTTGCGCAAACAATATCTCCCCTCCGATAAATCCTCGGGAATAGAATCCGCTCGCTTTTGTTTATTTCCCTCTCCAAAGTGATGCTAACTGGCTGGGCAAACGCATAATATTTATATTGCTTCCTTTATATTGATATTCTTTTCTATCGGTATTATTGGTTCCTTTGTATTTCTATCGGCTCCTTTTGCACGGGGCTGGAGCAATTGCATCTTCTCCTCGAAGACTTTATTTCCCTTCCCTAAACGCGACGCTTCCCTTAACGAAATGAAATGAAAGAAGAAAAGCCTGGGGGGGGGGAGGGGGAGAGGAAAACCCCCCAGCCTAGATCCTCCCCAACAAGGTGCTACATGCTTCAACTTCTAGCCCGCTTACAAAGGTCAGCTAAAGTTCAGGAAGGGATAAATGATTGCTACTTTGAGGGGGTCCGTGGTAAGCCTTGTTCTTTTTTTGCGCCGAGTTGATGGGTTCACAGCGGTAGCTGAATTTTGATAGATTGGCAGACACTGAAAGGAAATGCTAAATCTGCCACAGGGACTCGAACTAACTTCATTTTCTAGGGGCAAAGGGTAAAAGACAAGGGGTACCGTTCAAGGGCAGGACATCGTATGACCTGGTCAACAAAGCTACCAGCGGTGTTTGTTTGGATCCTTGCCTTGTTGTACCTGGCTTGGTAACAAAAGGCCTTACCAGCAGGGTGGGCTATCAAAATAAACATTAAAGGTTCAGGGGTTGATGCTTGTCCTTTGTGTATGTAAATTTACTGCTCTCTGGGGTCCCACTGGAAATGAGAAGGCCTGTCTCTGTTGTGTTTCCTGGTAAAATACTTTTAATAAATAAATCAAAGGCTGTGGAACGTTAACCATTTCTCACCAAAATGCAGAAAGTATGCGTTTATTTTACTTTATTTTTTAAATTTAATTTAATTTTTTATTTTTTTTTTAAGCACTCCCCATCCTTGGCTATAAAAAACCCCTCTCTCAGCTTCCAAATACCGAGGGCAAGTTACACTGACAACCTCGACAAAGGAAAAACCTCACCTCCCAGGTTGGCCGTTGAGTTTTACCCCGAGCTGATGTGCTGAATATATCTGACATTTTATACATGCCTTGAAACAGATAAAACAATTGATTAAGTTGAAGGCCACAGCGCAGTAAGGTCAGTTTTACAACGGGGGTATGTACAACGTAGGCACGTTTGACATCCAGTTGGTACGTTCAATTGTAAAGACTTTATTCACAAACTGGGTAATTGTGCACACAAATGCTTAATTAAGTGAATTTGTCCGGGTCATTAAGCTGGTTGTATACACAGTTGTGAAAACTGTATGTTTCTACTTTTCTTTTTAATCTTAAGTTTCTTTTGTAGTGGTGTAACACGTTCTAGAATGAATGAAAGAATTCACGCTTTAAGAGAGCTGGGGGGTGGGTTGAAATGTTTGCAAGGGAATCTGAAGCCACGTGAAACCACCTCATGTTTCAGATTGCAGCAGAAACTCAAAACGCATCAGTGATTCCCCAGGTTTACAAACCATATGGTGAACCTGAGTCTAACTTTCAATGACCACAATCTGATTTATAGTTTTTCACAGCAATTGGTCAAAAACTGTGACTTTTTTTTTTTAACTTTTTTTTTTTTTTTTTCTCCCAGACCACAAAGGAAACTAGACAACCTGAAGTGATTTGACTGAGGGTTGGGTTTAGGCTGAAGTCACAACTCAGATTTCAACTGGAGGCTGGTATTTCCGTAGCTTTCCAAACCGCCCAACCTTTTTATCAGTAGCTAAAATTAGAATTGGATGCTTTAGTGGCCAAATATTATTAAAATTGGCATCGTGTGTTTGTTTATCTTTGAAGACCACTTGAGAAAGAATAGAAAAATGTATTTTGTTTTGGGTTTTTTTGTTGTTGGTGGTTAACAAGAGCAGAACTCACACAATCTCCAGACCAATTTAGCTTTGTTTCCATTTCTGGAAACTGGACAGCACACATTGCAGGGATATTTTTTTTTATTATTTTAATTTGTTTTGCTTAATGAGAAGCAGGTCCCAAAGTGCTTTACCTCACCCAAAACAGATCTGAGAAATCTTTCTTCAAGTACCACACCCATTTTGAGTTAAGCAACCCAAGTCAGGACACACAAGAGGCAATATCTGTTTATTGGGATAAACGAGAACTGGAGAGGATTAGAAGGTGAGTGAGATTGCATTCTACAAGAAGATAAATGGCTCCACAAGGCTTGAAAGCAGTTTGCTTTTTCCTGCTTCTTTCCAAAAGGAGAGCAAGAGGTTTCTTTCTTTTTGGTTTTTTTTCCTTTCTTTTTTTTTTTTTTAACCTTTAGTGAGATGTTATGTATAATACTGGAGCCAAACACCATACCTAAATGAAACAGGAAAAATGACTTTACTCAGCTGTGCAGCCTTATATGCTGCAGGTTGAATTTCTGCTCAAGCTAGTGATTTTAATGAATTTTAGATGGAAATTTTAAATAAATTATATAGGGGGAATTTCAGCGGTTATTCCAATTTGACGCATTTTGGTTTATTCCGATTTAAAATTCAGAAACTGGGGCGGAGTTGAATTGAACAAGACTTTTGTACAACCAGTTCAGCTGCTGTATTTACCAAGGTTGTTGCTGTTATTTGTCTGATTTCTGTACTGTTGAAATGCACCGTGATCTCCTATCTCAGTTTTGTTGGTTTGGTTTTTTTTTTCATCGAGAGGGCACATCCAGATTGCCACATTTAGTTGAAACATTTTGTGGAGAGGATATAAGCCCTGTCATGGGCAATGTCATCAGATATTATAATCTTCCATCACTACCAAATCAGCCTTCTTTAGTGAAAAGCACAATAAATAAGTGATAGGTGGAGTCATAAAAGGCAAGGCGTGATTTTGTCTGGCTGAATTCTTAATGATCTTGTAGCTTGAGGTGTGGTCTTGAAAGATCGCCGGTTTGCAGTATCCTGGAATGCATTTTTCCATCTGTTTCTCCCCAAAATAAAAGCATCTTTCCTTTGATAAACACATTGGTGGTAAATTACGTGTCTTTGCGGGGGTGTCTGTAGGTTTTTATCTCCAGGGAGACATGAGGAAGGTCTGCCTGAAGTGTGAGCTGACTAAGAACGGTGCGAACGTGAGCGGTGTTGGGTTCTAGTGTAGGTATCTCCTTTGGGATGGTTGCTGTGCCTGCCTCCTTCTCGCATCCTCTGGGCAAGACTGGGGTTTGCCAAATACCACGCAGAGCTAATTTCTAAATCACCAGAAATCACCAGTAAGAACAAACGTCACTATCAGAGCAATGCAGGGGGGGCTGTGACCTTCAAAGCCTGCTGGAGAAAGGAAGTGGTCAACCCTTAGGACTCAATAATAACTATTTCTGGGCCTTAAGATCATGGAATCATTCAGGTTGGAAAAGACCCTTGGGATGATCAAGTCCAACCGTTAACCCTACTCTACAAAGGTCACCCCTAAACCATGTTCCCCAACGCCACATCTGAACAACCCTTCAACACACCCAGGGATGGTGACCCAACCACCTCACAGAATATGAAGATGAACCATAGAGTCGTGCACGAGAAGCATGCAGGTTGCAGACCCCAGAGCACATAAAAAAACCCCCCCACAACTGCTGGTGTCTTATCCTCAAGGCGTACTCAGTGGTGCTGAATCTCTTTTTCCTCATGGTTTCCACTCACCCTGAGATTTTTCCTTCACATTTCTTTTCTCCAAGGGCCAGAGAGGAAAGGAGCTGCTGCTCGATAGCATGGCAGTCTTTTAGTTCTATTATAGCTCATTCCTTTTAAACCATCCTTCTGGTTTCAGCAGCTCCCACTAAACACTGCTTGCAAACTAGTGAATTTTGTCTTATCCTCGGAATTTTGTAGATGGTCACAAGGCACCAAGCTGGATATTGCTGAAAGCAGCAGCGTTTTTAGCATAAAGAACCAGATGTTTGGCTCCAGAACACGGGCAGCACCTTCTAACAAAGGTACTTCCCAAAACACAGCTCCAAAGGTTAGGATGTCTCTCCTTCCTTCCAGTCCAGGGATGGACAAGCATATCTGAAGGTAGTCACATTTTCTGGCTCTATTGTACCTGGAGTATCTGCTCAGTCCAAGAAGATTCGATACTGAATTGTCTGACTCTGATAAGCCTGACAAAAAGAAGGGTCTTGTGTTGGCCAGAAGAACAAATATTCTGGCCTTCATAGCACTGTGAATCCAGTGGGAGTAAAAGGCATCATTAATTACGTTTGAGCCAGTTCAGAGGCAGGAATGTAATGTCTCCCACATTTCCATTGTTACCCTGCAACCACTCAAAGCTCAAGGGGGCTTCCCAAGAGCACCCTCAGGGATGGGGGAGTCCCCAGTGTGGGTGTTAATTCTTCATTCCTGAGTCCAATAAGTAGCTTGGCCCTGACCTCGCTTTCAGCTGGCCTTGCCTAGAAACAAAATTAATGCAAAATGGGAAAGTTTGTGCAAATGGGAATAATCTTCATGATCTTAACCTTCCTGCTCCCTCAGCTGCTATTTTATGGGTCTAAGAGTGTGATTCTGCCTTGACTTCCTTTACTCCTTTTCCCCCTCTCCTTCATTTACCCCTCTCCTTTCCTTCTTTTCCCCGTTTCCTTTATTATTTTTTTATTTGAAGGGAGGAACATTCTTTGAGACTAGAGACGTTTGTAGCTCTTCATGGTGCAGGACACTATGAAATCTTTAATTGGTCTTGAATCTGTCTTTTAAATCAGGATCTTAACAGAGAAACAACCACCTGATTGGGCCAGTGGATCAGGTTTTTGGGCACAGTGTTGGAGAAAGCAGTAAATCAGAGGGTCAGATGAAAAGAGACAGGTGTAGTATCACTTGAGTTCTAGTTCTCTGTGGGACAGACAGCTTTGAACAGTAACTGAGGAGTATCTCCACCTTCCCAATCAGGAAATCAAGTTTAAAGCTGCTGAATATTTGGGTGCCCAGGCTTGTCCATTGCAATGAGAGCACAATATGCAAAATACAGCATTGAAACCGAAGAATTGGTTGGACAGACTGAATCAGTATTTCATTATTGCTTATTTAATAGGTGGGGTTTATTATCAGTTTATGTTTAAATGCATTACGATTATAATTTCCCCAAGTACTCACAATCTTTGAGTCAAACCGGTACCCATTGTGATGGTTCTCCTACAAACAGCAGGAACATCTTCCTTACAAAAGGCTTTTGACCACGTTTGATCAACCCAGCTCAGGATATTGGGATCAATCCAGGCCATTGATGGTCTCAAGCCACTCCGATGCCTTCAGAAGCTGAAGTAGGTTCTGAGCATCCTTTTCCAGCTCCTCATGAGCTGTATTTTTATTCCCTGCCCACAGTATTTCCTGCAATTTAACAAAGGCCTTTGTGGAAGGTTTGGAAATATCTTGGGCAATCTTGAGGTCCATTGTTTGAGGACTCTGGCCTCAGTTTTTAACCTAGTGGGCCCGCTGTTATCTATTGCTAATAAATTCTGTTCTCCTCCCAAACAGAAAAAAAAAAAAAAGGAAAAATTAAGGCTGAGAATTCCTTCTCTGCATTCCTGCCAGAGGACAGGCTTCGCTAGCAAATTGACTTGTATCCACAAAACCAGTGTGGCAAGATACCGTATGTGGTAATTGTATGTGCTGTTCAAAATATTTTAAATGAACTTGTTCTTCCAAAGAAATAAGTTATGAAGTTAACTTTTACGTGCGTGTGAATAATTAAACTATTGTCACTACTCTGAATTATCATCTATTGTTAACTTACATCATTAAATCTTGCTTCTTTGCTAAAGAATAATGAAAAATACACTTAATTAACAGTTATTGCAAGCTTGAGGCCATTGATAACACAGTTCTCAGACTGAATTTCACAAGTGTGTTTTGTACTCGACTTGAAATTGCTGCTTTATTCTAAAGCCCTGCACAGTGATGTGGGCATAACAAATTTTTGTATCACAAGAACGAACTCCCTTAGTAAATTATGTCACTGTTGGTTAAGATTAGGTTGCTACAAGCAAACAACTCGAGTGGTTGCGTTTTTTTGGTCTTTTTTTTTTTTTTCCCCCCAGAGTGTGGAGGGTGGAGCTCTGGTTGGAGCCTGCTGTTGTAGTTGCTTTTAGCAAATTTAGGAGAGGCTTTTGCTGCGTGCCAAATCTGACGAAATCCCACCCCCTTTGCCTAGCAGCTTCACTGCACCAACGCTCCAGAAGATTTTGGGGGGTTCTGTGAACAGTTCCCTGAGGAAAGTGACTCTGATTAATTTGCTTCTTGTTTCGATTACAGAGGTGATGGGGTTTTTGGTTTGGTTTTGTTGGGGTTTTTTTTTTTTTTGCCTTGGATATTGTTAAAGAGGCTTGCCAGCACTGTAAAGAATGTGCTGCGTTCTTCAGATGAAATAAGGCCAATCAGTGGAATAATGAGGAAAGTAATATCTCCCTAGAGAGTCTGATTGGGTTTTCATCAAATCAGCCAACCTTTTCCAGTCATTTACACCAACGTTCACTCCATGCAGGGTGTTAGGCTGCCTCAGATTCTCTCCTCCTTTTAAATCCCTTGTGATTATTACTGATAACTAAATAATTGGGATGAGGCAAATTTATGTATATTGTATATGTTCTCCTTTTTAAAATTAATTATTTTGCTCTTTTTTTTTTTTTTTTTCTTTCTTCCCCACATATATTTTAAATGATTCTCCTACCCTGGAAGCTATTCCAAAGAGGAGGATATGCAAGAGCTGGAAGATTTATTCCTTTGTGACACTGAATGTCCTTTTATTTGTAATATGTGGGGTAGTCTCCCTTGAATGGAAGGTTACCTACTGCTAAGACTACAATCCCATGACAAGATGCCCAACTCTTGTTGTTAATTAGAGCTCGACACATTTATTTTTATTTATTCATTAATTTGCCTTTCCGAGATAAACCTCTAAAATGAGCCATTTAATTTATTGAGGAGGGAGAACAATAGTTGCCAGCATCTCCCCTTATTTTGTGTTCTTTGCCAAGAGCGCAATGTTAAATGCAGGAGGAGCACCTAACTCCTGCAACAGAACCACATTTTCTTTCACTCGTGGAATTCAAAGGAAGAATGTGGTCGTTTCAGGTTTGTGGATAGCTTGTGCAGGTGGTTTCTTGCTCTCCGTTTATATCAAGAATCTCTTCTGAAAAATTTAAGGTTTCTGGCATTGAGACAGATCCTTCCGTGGTGTAAACCAGCTTGGTTCTACTGACACCAGTAGCTGTGCTGACTTAAGCTCTCTGAGCATTTCACCACGTGTGAGTACATAGAAACACAGGGCAGAATACTGGCTAGCCAGGGCTGCCGTTCCGACGTCACTGGCTAGCCAGGGCTGCCGTTCCGACGTCACTGGCTAGCCAGGGCTGCCGTTCCGACGTCACTGGCTCGCCAGGGCTGCCGTTCCGACGTCACTGGCTCGCCAGGGCTGCCGTTCCGACGTCACTGGCTCGCCAGGGCTGCCGTTCCGACGTCACTGGCTCGCCAGGGCTGCCGTT
>WTSP01027135.1:21753-33601 GCA_025331215.1 Actenoides lindsayi | reverse complement strand
GTACTGAACAAGCTTGTGTCGTTTGTTAAGAGCCGGCTAGAGAGCGTCAACATCATGTTGGTAGAGCACCAGCAACTTTTTTAAGAGTGTACTTAATATCAACCCCAATTATCGCTAGTTACCCCAGTCTACACCCCGTTACCTCCTAGTTACCACCTGTTTAGTGTGTCTTACGTTTTCTATTTGAGATTATAATGTATTTTCTAAGATTTTTATATTTCATTGTGTCGTCCTTGAACCAGGTCACCAAGCCTCCAGAGAGGCAAAAGGCCTACTGTGATCACCTAAACAAATTTTGTCTATAATGTAGATTATTAAACTGCCCTAAATTAATTCCTATTTGAAACAGTACATATCTCTAATACATACCATTGGAAAATCCATAGCAAACCTTGGTAAATTCACTTAGTAATTATCTATCCTATTTAAAATGTAAATATAGTTTCTACTGTTCATTTCCTAACTTCAGTTTCCAGTCATGCAATTTTTCTTTCAAATATTTATCTCCTAGGTAAAGTGGTATTCACTTATTAAACAGTTCTTTATTTATCAGTATGCCTGTGCTGTTATTGGATACCTTCAGTTCTTTGCTGGAGAAGTAATATGGATTGAACTCCCTTATTTTACCAGTACAGATTACTTCTTGAAATTCTTTAACTTCTTACTTTTTCACAATGGACTTCTGTTCTGCCTGCTTCTCCAACTAAATAAAAAAATATTAATTAAATCCTTTTGCCTTCTCAGGATTGGTATGCTGACTGCTTTCATCTCATACTGTATAAAGTGCTAAAATGACTTGTCTAACAATCTTGAAAAACACTCAGTTCTCTTGGGTTTAGATTTGTTATGGCATCCTTTCACTTAATCAGTTTTCTACACTGATTAGTTTCTAATTTATATACTTTGTTACTCACATGCTCTATTTTTGTCACAATTCATGTACAGTTGTTTCAAATAAGTATCTGTCAGGTTCAATCTAGATGTTTTTTTTTCCCTTGACTGAATCTTGTGTTTCTAATGTACTGAAAGTAAAAAAGAATATTGTAGACAGTTGTCCACACTCAAAAATGACAAGGCATAAGCAAGCTCTAAATATAAATTTTGTAATAAAGACTGCCGAGAGTTCTCAGGGCACCTGAAAGGTAAAATATTTTTGCATAGGCTATCCCTGTGTTACTACACTTCAAGATTAGAGTAGCCTGCACCTTCACCTTATCTCAAGACATCCCTGTTCCTGACAATATAGAAAAATATAGTGAATCCTCAGACAAGACCTGATAAAGGACAAATTATTTGGCAAATTAATGTTGAGTGTGTATTATTTCAATGTTTCATCATATTTCCTCCTTTGTCAGAGCAGATTCTTGCATAAATATTTGCTCTGCTGTATTAGATTTAGGGAACTCTGTGGGAATTAGGTAGCAAAACTTCTTTCTGAAACACAGTCAGGGTCACAGTCTAAGCCTTTCACCTCTCTGTGCATTATCAAGGACAGAAACTAAATAAATACAGCATATTATTATTATTATTATTATTATTATTATTATTATTATTATTACTATTATTATTATTATTGAATCATAGAATTGTCAGGGTTGGAAGGGACCTTAAAGATCATCTAGTTTCAACCCCCCCTACCATGGGCAGGGACACTTCCCACTAGATCAGGTTGCTCAGAGCCCCACCCAGCCTGGTCTTAAAAACTTCCACGGATGGGGCTTCCACCACCCCTCTGGGCAACCTGTTTCTGTTATTATTATTTTCGTCTTCACTGCAGAGATAAACCTTTACAGCTTGGTTCTTCCTTGGTACAGTTCCAAATTTCTCAGTCTGGTGGATTGAAAGAATGGTAGAGAAGATTTCATAAAATGGTAAGTCTAACAATTCTGGCAAACACTGAAGAGAAAAGAGATCATCAGGGCATTTAGCAGTATCTATTATTGTAACCATATAGAAAATACCCACCAACAAAGAATTGATTTTACCAACAGCATTCTTCCTGGAATATGATCAAGTAACATTATTAACATGAATTTGCTGAAAGACGAGCAGAAATTACATTTCTTTGCTTCTTGAATTGCCCTTACAAATGCATTATGTAGGTGTGCATAGCATCAACTCAAATACCAGTATTTATAGAAAAAATATTATAATGGAAAGAGAAGGTGGCAAATATTTAGTCTATAAATCATTTGGTTTTGAAGCAGCAAATAATTTGAATTGTCTTACATATAATTTTTCAGAACTAAAATATTTTTTTCTTTCTCACAGATTATGTGTGTTACTAGATCCTTAGGTTAGGTACCAAGGGTAATTGGATGTCTCCAAATTTATTTATCAAACAGAAGCTTTCTTTCCACTGGTTTAAGTATAGTCCAGTCTAGGTATCATGACAGGATTAAATAGGGATTCATGTTACTATGAAATGACTCAGGCCTGTAGTCAGCCAAGAAGAAACTGTGTTGGTACTTTATCTTTTAACCACACTTGGTTTTAAATTATAAGCATCATCCTGTTATTTTAAAAAGTAAAGAAATAGAAATCCTATTAAGTTTAGCCTAGTAAAACATCTTCTTGAAATCTTCATTTTTGACTTTAAATTTGCATTGACAGTAAATGCAAGGGTTTCATCTGTATCATTTAGACAATCATTCCTACCAGTTATTGGCTAGGTGGCTAGGAACAAATTCCTTATTCTGACTCGGCTTGCACTTCTGTATAATAAGAAAAGGGATTTGATGAAAGACAATATGGAACAAAAGGCAGAAAACATTTTCTAAATATAGTTGAGAAACAGACAGAAAAGAAATCACTGATCTTAACTTAAAATGTGATGCTAAATACAAAACATAACTTTGTGGATTTAGAGTACAGAATAAAAACTATCAGAGAGTTCCTACTTAAAACCATGGCCTGTGTTGGGGAGGAGGTGAAAAGGAAAGTCAATGACAAACATGAAAAGTCATTTCACAGACCTTCTAAAAGAAGTGTTTCAGATAGAACAGTGAATTCTCCTTTCTTAGAACAAATAAAATGTATTTGAAGAACAAGTATCTTCATTTTCCAAACATGCTTAACACATAATTTATACCTCAGTAAGCTATATTATATTTTATTGGTTCTATTAAGAAACTTTATGTATCATAGTGTCTTAAGAAAAACCTGAAATACTAAATTCTGTGTAGACATACACAAAGCCAAGATAACAAAAAAAACCCAAAAACCAAACAAAAAAAGTAATATGCCCAGAATGTTATCAATGAACCTTTTGAAATTATCAGCTACTCACTGGTGAAAATTCATCTGCATCAGAGTTGGTGTCTTTCTTTTTAAACAATATATATTGCAGATGATGCTAATACAGAGAGAAATATATCCAAAATGCGGACGTGGAAAAAAAAATAAGAAAAATACACTAGTAACAGAAGACTTTAGGACTTTTTCATTCATGAGCCCAAGCAAAATAAATTTTGACACAGTGAAATTCAATTAATAGTTGTTTCCCACTTTAACCAGCAAAAAGATCATTAACATATTTAAGGAAATAAGTAAAATGTACAGAACTGGTGAATGACTTAAGATTTATCTGTATGAACAGCAACAACAATTACGAATAGGAGACATTGTGAGCTTGTGTATAAGAGGGCAATGCCATGCAGAATCTATTTACTTATCTTTCTTATCCTGAAAGTTGCATTTCCTAGCCTCAATAGCTCTTAGAATGGGGGTATAGCCACCAAATTTTTTTTTACTTTGGGACAGGCTGGAAAGTCCCAGATATTTCTGAAGAGACCACTCTGTGAAGTGCTTTGTGCATGTGCGTGAAGGTAGTCCTCGCATGGACTCTGCAGCAAATCAGCTGGCATTTGGAACTATATCTGGTATGCTCCTTGTATGCTCAGCAGTAAAATGTTATTACTGGTTTCTAAAAGTATCTGGCAGTGTTTGAAATCCACTGCTGCATTTGACTGTATAATAAACTCCTACATCAGTGAATGACGCAGACAATTAAAACTATGAAAAATTTTTTCCTGAATTTCTTTTATAATTTCTTGCATCCAATGTTTACAGTGGCCCTTTTTGTTGTTTCTCTTGCATAAGGTAATTAAAAGGCAGATTGTACCCTCCATAGTTCTTTAATAACTCTGAAAATTACATTCAACTCTTAACTAGAGGCAGTGAGTGAACTCATAATGCTAGTGATGATGTGTTTTTCAGCTTCAGAGATTGCACAGAATTTCTGCACAAAGCCCCGCTATAAAATCATGACTCTGCAGGTGATGCTGAAAGCTTTAGTTTCATTGCTGGAGGTTTCTCCTTCCTAAACCTCCACTGACTCAGGCAGGATGACAGGTATCATACTAGGTCATAGGTATACACATTTTATACACTTCAGGAAATTATAACTGTACTCAACTGCAGAGAGCAGTTCTGCCACTGAGAGATAAGGTAACACTTAAAATAGAGTCTACAGAGCCAAAAAGAGACATGACATGAACTATGTGCCTAATTTGCAAAACACATGTATTTCCCTCCTCACGAAAAAGCTGTTAATAAAATGAACAAAACGTAAGTACTGCCTATGCTGAAGCTGACCTGCAGAGCATTTTGTGAATGGGTGTAAAGGACACAATTCCCTGCTTAAACCTGGTACAGAAAACTCTGGCATAGAATTGTGATTAGAGACTAGATGTCATTAGTATCCTCCTATCTTGCTTCCTACTACCCTATTGCAGATTCAGGAGGATAGATTAATTATTAGGAATAGACAAGTAAATTTGGCTTTGAACATAATAAAAGTCCAACAGATCTATTAGATACAGCAAAAAGATTAAAAAGGCCAACACAGCAAATCAACTGAATTAATTTTCTTAGTTAAGATTTCTATTCCAGTTACTTCTATGGGCTGCAGTGAGTTACTCTACTTAATACTGTGTACAATATGGGAGACAGCTGCTATATCAAAGCCCCTACAATTTAAACAGAAAAAACCCAGATAGTACCTGGCCAGATAGACAAAATAATGAGTAATCGAAATATAATTAGCTCAATTATTTTAAAATTTTATTTGATTTTAGCTATTTAAATAATAAAATGTAACTAAAGGTACTAAAATAACTTCTATTTCAAGTTGTTCACATTAGAATAAGAACAATCCAAAGAAGTACTAAAACTTAAATTGTTTATTTCTGTACTGGCTAGGATATTGTGAAATTAAAAGCTGGGAATGAAAGGTGTTATTGCTTGCAGAGCCTTGGAGCTAAAGATACCAGATGACTGTCTGAGTTCTATTCTGTCCCTTATATAGGCGTGAAAAAATTCTGTAAAAAAGGGATAAAAAAATCAATATGAAAAAAAAGGTCTATGATACATATGAGTGTGAGAGTGTATGCACATTCCAGAGACATTACCACTTTAAGGATCATGTTTAGACCTTTTCAGAATACCAAAGTTAAAGGTAAAAAAGTAAAGTAAACAAGTAATGCAACATTTATCCCCAGCTGAATAAGAAAGTTATGTCCTCTCAATAGATTTAAGAGTGGATCTGAGATAACTTTTTGACCTAATGACTTTCAAGTTTTGGGCTATTTTTCACCAGCAATATCCCACTTAGTTGAATTGTACCAGTGCCTTTGGGATTTAAAATAGAAGTGGGAAGTAAGGTGAAAAATATTTTAATTCATTAGGTAATACCTCAAAAAGAAATAAAACAGCCTGGTAAATTGTTATAAGTCTAAGCTGTGGGTGGGAAATCAAATAATTGTATATTATTTGGACCTTTTCAGTTGTGTCATAATAGGTATTGCAGAGTGATTACAGCTAGGCTTACGCAAACCTACTTTTTCGTTTTGTCATATGCAGAGTCCTTGGCTTATGTTTGCTCTAAATATCTAGTGAATGCAGTGGCTTCAACAGACATCTTACACTTCGGTAAATGCTGCAATATACAGCAGAAAGACCATGGTTAGGCATACTATTTACTTTGCGATCTAAGATAAGTTTAAATATCACTTTAGAATATGATTCTATGGACCTGATCAATGAGAGGTGGTTTTAGATTTCCCTAGATCACCTTCTGACAGTTTGTCACAAATCGAGATTTACTGTGTTTAAAAGTGACAATATTTTTGTTGCTGTTGTTTGCCTATGCATATATTTATATATTTTGAGAAGTGTTGTTCAGTTTCAATGAAAAAACCTAAAATATATTTTCAAAAACTTACCCCAGAATCAAAAAGAGTACTTCTAATAAAAGTAATTAAACGTGACAGAAAGGTAACTACATATATTATGAAGCTAATGGCCCTTTCCAGATCACCACTACTGAATACTTGAGCTTGTCAGATGCTACCATATACTTGAGCCTGCTACCCGAGGCACAGGGGATTGCTAAGGAGGATAAGGACTCACATGTTGCAGGATGCTGCAGTGGTGACAGGATTCCAGTGGGAAACTGGCACTAGGCAGCATAGACAAAAAATACCTGTGCTACAGTACTGCTATCTTCTTTCAGAGCAGCTTAATTTTGACGTGAAGGCCAAAGTATGTCCACATTGTTTTATTATCTATGTTATTTTAAATATACGAGGTTATTCATTTTTGATGCAGACCTGAAGCTACATCAGAGAAGACTGGTTGAGAGTAAAACATAAAATCTATTCAACCTGACAGATGAATTTTTACAAATTAGCATTGAGAAATGGATTAGGTTGATCACAGTTCAGAGTAAATCTGCATTACAAAGTGCAAACCAAATTCAGTTAATTGTTCCTTATATATTGAGAATATTTAGTGTCTATGTTGAAGATCTGAATCATTCATAAATAAATCTGTCTTACAAATATTAGTATCAAAATAAGTTTAAGAGATTATTAACAATATTTTAAAATTCTGTTTCAGTAGCAGTGAAAAGTATAAATTCCTATCAATTATAAAGTCTTAACAGTTTCAAAACTCTAAACACATTTTGTAGTCAAATAAAGTAATGCTTTCCTGGCCGCTCTTTCTTGAAAAAGGAGTTTACAAAGAGCTACCACGTTAACACTGAGGAAAATATACAATATATTGCTGACATGGGTATCTCCAAGCCAAAGAGCATATTCACACAAGCATATAAACCCAGCATTTAGTGAACCTATCTCCTTGTTTCACTGGGGAACAGTATCAATAATAGAAAAGACTAGTTTGGGGAATATTGTATTAGCCATGTTTTGTAGTGTAAAATTTTCTCATAACACTTGCAGCACTCCAGGTACACATGTTACATAAAATATATGATGAAATTTCTCTGTTACTGTTGCTGAAAGTTTTACAGGTAGAAATTACTGAACACTTTAAAGGTATTATGATCCAAAAGACAATCAGATAAAAAATATTCGTTTACTCAACATAAAAATTATATAGAGTTGTGGGATAAGTTTATTAATAACTTTTTCAATTGTAATAACTACTTCAAAGCCTCTCTAGAAGTTTTAAAGCACCATTTGACATTTGCCAAAGTAATGACAGGATATTCTATTTTCTGCTTTAATATAAATATAATGGAATAATTGTCATACTATTAGGTGTCAAGCCATTAAAAAAATAGTGGCCAAATAGTGACACTGGAAATATTTGGTAGAGAATCAGCAGGATCAAATGAAATGTACTGCAATCTGTTTGTGAAACTAGATGAAATAATATTTAAATCATAAGTGATTTTTTCCTTGAACTATGGAATGGTAAGACCCCAGGGCACTGGGAAGGGAACACAATGCCAGTATGGAAAAAGGAGAAGGAACAAGTGTATCTCCAATACTAAAAGCAAATTGCTGATCTCTTTGTAATCTAGAGGTTAAGATTACAATAATCCTCCAAATCAGCTTAATTTTTTTTTAAATTACAGTAAATTCCTAGACTATGCACAGATAAATTAGATGAATATGTTATATTTATACAAAATTCCTTCTTTTTCAAAGTATACTGGAATCTGAAGAAAATAATAACAAGTTGTTTTAAACTTACAATTATACTAGTATAATACAAATAGAGAGAAAGATAATAGTTGCACTCTAAATACTTTTCCAGATAATTTAAGAAGAAATATAGATTAAATTAAAAATAGAAAAGTTTGTGAGACACCATAGAACAATATGAGGAAACCTCCTTGGCACAGACTTACTCATTCTAGGACTACGAAAGGTCTAGAGAACCCAAGCATACATCCTGCATGTAGTTTTCCTTGACATTATTTACTGCAGGCAATGTTTCTGACTGTTGCATAAAGTCTGGCCATTTTTTTCAGCAGAGCAGTAAGCCTCACAGTCACTCTACTTGGTACATAAGAATGCAGGATTATGATGTAATTCTTTAAATTATAAAAGGCATAAATTGCATAAGAAAGGGACATTTGCTCTGCAGCCTGCATATGGTTCCTAAGTCAGACAAAACAGAATATCTAAATAGACTACCACAAAATATGGCACTTTCTCTGTGGATCCATTGTAACAGCCATGTTACACATACTTTGGCTGTGTAGAAAATCAATGATACATCCAATTTCAGCATGTTACTAAGTTGTTAAAGGCACAGAATATTTTTAACAAATCTTCATATTCCTAAAGATTTTCTCTCAAACTGTTCTTAAAATTGTCACCTTTAGGAAGTCAATGAGAAGGTTGCCATTGGCTTCATCAAGATCAAGTTTTACTTCAGATCTTTGAAGAACAATTTAAGATGTTATATATTATTGCAAAATTGTAATTCAAAATTGCTAAGGCATTTTGATGTAAAATTTCACTAATCATGTACTATTTCACTATGTTTATAATGAAAAGAACAAGGATCTTGAAGCTTCCAGGTCAAAGCAGAAGGCAGAACTGAACTTCGGGGGCTTATTGTTCATGAACTCTTTAAGAGACCCTCTCTTCCATTCATGTACTTTAAATTTTTTTCTAAGGCTGCCTAGAAATGTCAGGTGTTCCCAAGTAAAGAAAAACTTTTCTACACAAAGTCAATAAATAATAAATAAAATAAAATCAATAAAATAAATGGGGCTTTTCATGTGACAGCCCTTCTTCCTACATGGCTGGTTGCAGCTGTCATTCCAAAACCTCACATTCTTGGGCTATTAGGTAACTACCTCCACATCAGTTATTCTCTGTTCTAGTGTAAAGGTGATTTCCATGCAAAACAAGTCATCAACTCAGATTATTTTAAAAACAGAAGGCTTGCTTTCAGGGATTTTTTTTATTCAATGAATGAAAAAGGACTCTTCCTTGACTTATTTTAAACATTTTTTTTTAAAGTAAATTTTATCATCAGTCGGTATTCAATCTGAAGTGACTTCCTGTTTCTTTTCAGATACTTGAATTTAGGATTTATTTCATAAGCATACTTTTCCTGTTACCAAAGTTAATTCACAAAGTGGGTTTCAGAACTAATTAAAGCCTTCAGGATCAATGCAATGCACTCCATATAATCCACAATATTTATAACCTTCAATGCAGTTTCTGAAATTTTTATGCAAAAAAAGCGCCATTTTCTTCAGAAAATTTGTATGGATATATTGAAGTTCTGCGTGTACAGTTAAGGTAATTACCTAATAGATATCTGCATGTTCACGTTCAGTATTTTTATTTCTGATCACCAAGCTCTTGTCTCCTACCTGAAGTTACTCTGCAGCTCTTTCATTTACCTGTTGGATACCTAACCCTTTCCTTATTATGATTTTCAGTATGTCATTCCCTTTTAAAATTCATACTACCATTTTAAAAAATATTTAAGAACGGTGGATAGACAATTAAAAAGATTTAAACAGAAAGTGTCTTCTCAACAATAGTTCCAGTTTTCTATAGAACAGCAGCAGATGTGCAAATATGCATATTTGTTGTTATCTTGATGCTTCAGACAACACAAAGTGCAACATTAATCAATGTGTTTCTCTACAATGCTACAGTATTTCTTCAATGTTCTGTAGGAATTTAATTGTTCATTATATCAATATGTATTCTGACAAGACTTTGAATTTCTTTCTAAAGCTTCAGCTAAGAAAATGATTGTGCAAGAACCTCAACTTTTATTTTTATATTTCCAGCTTTACTAGGGAAAACTTGAAAATGAAATGTAGTTCTGAGCCAGTTTCATATCTGGAGTTCCCTGTCACCATGAATTAACAGTGGCAATCCAGGGTGGGGA
Source organism: Actenoides lindsayi (assembly GCA_025331215.1). Classification (NCBI taxonomy): domain Eukaryota; kingdom Metazoa; phylum Chordata; class Aves; order Coraciiformes; family Alcedinidae; genus Actenoides; species Actenoides lindsayi. Next base: position 23,425 of record WTSP01027135.1, on the reverse strand, counting down.
GGGAGACCCCGAGGCTGGGGAGGAAGAGGACCAGCTGTGGCACATGCTGCTGAAACAGCAGATCTCCTTCCTCATTTAGCCACACACCAAGTTAGTGAGGCCGCAGACACTCATATGACAGCAGTATTGATATGGTATGGATGGTTCTGCATAGGCTGAGTAACCCTTTTAAACATCAACTTTGCTACTCCCAAATTCTTGGTGGAAGTAGCCAGGGAAGCAAGTTCATCTTTCTAGGGCACTCAGCTCAACTCACCAGCTGGCACACATTACAGTCCTTGTCCTCAAATGACAAATCTCATATGCACTACTGAGAAGCCTCAAGCATCAACCAAACAAATAGAAAGATAGGGTTTTTTTGGTTTTGGTTTTTTTTAATCTAGCAGTTTTATAGGCAAACTGTGGATTGTTTACATTTTTGATACCCCAAGGCTAAAATACTGCTGATTAATACGTGTGAGGTTAGCCCCTTCCCTATAGTCTTTTTACATAAGATGAAGGCATTGCTTTAAACTATAGATGTAATTAAAGTTCCTCTTTCCTCACCTCTGTTACTGTTCAAGTTTTCTCCACTTGCAAAAAAAGAAAAAAAAAAAAAAAAGAAGACATGAAAAGCTAAGACAGGAAAAAGTAGCTACACAGTCTATATAAACTAAGTATATGGCTTATGGCCGTTTTGCCCTCAATATATTTCAGACTAGGAATACCTGGACTTACTACAAACTTAGTCTTCACAAATTCTCTAGGAAATGGGACACCCAGTTTCATGTAATTTTTGCAACAGAAAATTTTGCTCTGATAAGAAGATAGACTGATAGACTCTGATAGACTTTTAAATGTGGTTAAATAAATACACTAAAAACAATATTTAGTTAGATTCATCAAAAAACTTTTCACAGGGTACATTTTCCTCTAAAACTGAGAATATCAGGGCATGACAATGTGCAAAATTTTCTGAAGGAGAATTTACTGACTGAAACTTCTCCCCTCTGAGGTCAAAAAAATAGTACTATGTGAACCAATTACTTGCCTGTGATGCTAACCCCCTTTACAAATACTTCTGCCATGTCTTCAACTCCAGCCACAGTGCCCTCATTTTTCAAATTCCCAAGCTCATTTACTTAGGACAGCTCATTTCAACAACTAAATAATTGGTAAAGTCAGACTATGTTTAGGTGCTAGCATTCCTTGAATTTCTGACCTGTAATAGTGTACAAAAATACATTACAAAATGTACACGTTCAGAGCTGGACAGTGCAGCCTATCTGCTCTGACAAGATCTCTGTCAATGCCAGCTCAGAGGTCCTGTTAAAGCTGGAAAGATATTTACCCATTTTCTATGAGGTGAACAAAAATACAGAAACAACAGCTTGTAAAACATTCAACATATTTCAGTAAAACTCTTACTAAAACTTCCAGTGAAACCTCAACCCTCAACCCAAAGGACTACTTTCTAGTTTTCTTCCCATTTCCTAGCTCGTATGGCCATTTACTTACTAGTAGTGTTCCATAACAGTTATGAAGCAATTACTCAGGTACCTATTGCTGTGTTTTTCCATAATTATTTTTTTCAGATTTTTTTTTTTTTTTTAATTAAAGTAATTTCACACTTTTATTGAATTTTTTTTTTTATTTTATTTTTTAAATGAGATTTTTTTTGGTTCGGTTAATA
>WTSP01027134.1:13210-35007 GCA_025331215.1 Actenoides lindsayi | reverse complement strand
AAATCATTCACTTCAGGTTTTGTGCTCGTACCGTGTTGTTGGGAAGATACTTCCAAGGTCTCTCCTGTCCTGTCGGGTAGGAGGGAGAGGATCTTGCTTTAGCAGGGGGGTTGGACTACATGATCTTTTGAGGTCCCTTCCAACCCCTAACGATCTGTGATATTTTTCTTTCCTCCATAGTAGCATCCCCTGAATTAAAGAGGTTAAGTCTGTGCCATACAGTGCTCAGCCTGTGGCGCTCTCAGATGCTGCATATCTCTTTAACCACAGAAAGCATGACAGAAGAGCATTAATATTAATGTTATTATCACGCTATTTATTAACATATTACAAATGTAATATTCATTATCACAAGAACATGAATAATAATTAACATGCACTCCCAGGAAGAGCTGAAATGTACACAGACTGGTTTTTATCCCATGTCACTGTTTAGCTTGAACACACAGTAACTGGAGATTGAGCCTTGTAGAAATAGAATCACAGAATCATTTTGGTTGGAGGAGACCTTTAAGATCATCGAGTCCAACTGTTAACCCAGCACTGCCAGGTCAATGTTCCACATGAAAAAATTCTGTCCAGTTTTTCTTCTATTATTCTCCTAACGTAACCAAATAGAAGCTATGCAAATCTATCAGAATTACTCTAGCTGCTGGGATGGACACACAAACCAGCATCTCACATGATGGTAACTGAGACTGAAGCTCTGTTGGAATAGAAACTTCTACCCTAAAAGGCAGAGATGGGCTCTGTCCATGGGGCACAGCTGACGTGCGACATACCCCACAGAGCAGATCTCCACACGGATGTTCAGGCTACATAGTGGAGAATACCAGAAAAATGTCCCTGCAGATAATGGAGAAAAGAAAAAAAGTTGGTTGGTTGGTTGTTTTTTTTCCCCCGGGTAATAACTACTGAAAATTCTATACAGGCACTTTAGAACCTGGCTGTCAGAAACAACCTGTTCCTGTCTCGGGCAGACTAACAAAGCACTTCCCCCGGCGCAGTGCTGGTGAGCACCATGTCTGACAACGAGTCCCAGTAGAAAATAAGAGGTAAGAAATCTGCCAAAAAGGATGAGAGACACAAAATAAGCCCCTTTCACAAAACAGACAAAGGAAAGACCTCCCAAGCCGTAAGCAGAGACGCTTTCAGGATGAGGTGTTTTATGTCACCTGTATCATCTTTCCTCTCACTGCTCTCCAGCCTGTCCCTGTCCCTTCAAAGCAGCAACTCGTGTTGAAGATAAAACAGCCTCATTTTTGTAACAGGATGCATTTCCCTGAAACATCAGAACTTTTCCTCCACTCTGTGTCAACAGAAGGATGCCTGAAGTGACATATAAATGCCTTTGAGACTTGGTTTAACTTATGCATGCCCTGAAGTCTGCTGACTGTTTCCAAACACTCTACTAACAAGGTAAAAGCGGTTTCTTGTCACCACTGGGAAGTCTCTCACTTCACCTGAAAATCCAACCAGCTGCAAATCACAGAGTTTTGCTATCTGCTAAGATACAGGGAAATGCAACCCCCACCAAACTGGAGGAAAATGTCTCAATTCTCCAGCAAGTTAAACAAGATGGTAAACCACAGGATGACGTAAACGCTGAACAAATCTGGCATTTGGCCCCAGCCTAGAGCGCAGACTCTTGAGACTCACCTCTCCTCAGTTTTCAGCTTTGCCAAAGAAAATGAAAGGTTTTTTCCCTACTCTTCACATCCAGTCTGCTTCTTTTTAAGCTACCAGTTCACTTGTTTTAATGTTTCAGATTTCCAGTTCACTCTTCTCAGCTACAGAGCTAGCCTTGTTCCTGGTCTCCCTGAAGAATCCCTCTTGGTACTCTGCTTCTGCCCTGGAGTCATTGCTGTGCAGGATACATTCACTTATGTGTAGAGTAAACAACAGCCTGGCTTGTATTTATTTACCAGCTGGGAGGTAAATACTTGCCAGTCCTAACTACTCTGCTGTGTTCCCTTGACCTTGACTCCTCTTTCTTCAAAGGCCTGTCTCAGGGAAGGGGGATGGCTTCAGCTCACTTCAGAGAAGACAGATGGCTTTGTAGTAAAAATGTAATACATGTATGCTAAGTGTGTAAGTAGGATGTTGTATTTGCATTTAGTTTTGCATGATGGAAAGAGTGCTATGATGGACGGCTTCCAAATGTTTTTGTACAGCATAAGGTGATGATTAATGAAACACAAACCTGTTCTTTCAGGAAGGGGTTATTAGGAGGTTTCCTATATGAAGGAAGAAATCACCCTCAAGTCCTTTCTTCCCTCAGATCTGTTCTTTTTTCTTTCTTTTGTTTTGAGCTCTGGATAGAAGGCTCTGCCTTTTCCTCTACTTTTTCATGTTTGGAAAATCTGAATTTGAGAGGTTCAGCTATTAGTCTGTTCTGTTGCTGGTTTCCTAAGCCTTGTATCTCGTCAAGTCCAGCCACATGCGCAGAAGTAGGTCTGGGAGGTGTCATCCAGGGCAACCTAACTTTTGCCACTCTGTTTTCTGTAATGACATTAAAAAACTTCTTAGCCTGTTGATAAGATGCTAACTAGTACTGCTCCCTGTTTCCTAGGCTCAGGTACTGCTGTCTGGGTCTCGTTTTAAACCAAGCAGCTTGTGAAAAGCAGGTGCAGTCACTTGCTGTGCATTTGCTCCTGTACGCTACAGGCTGCCTGCTACGGCTGCAGTGCCACGACAAATCCAAACCAGCAGCAGGGCTAGAGTGACAACAGGCTACTTGCCTTTCTTTGCTCGTGAAAAAGCAACTGTGTCCAAAAAAGGCCTGATGGTCAGAGTCACCCTGCACCAAGGAAAAATCTGCTTAAGTGCCTGTCTTTCCTTATTGCAGCATTTTGTATTTCTTCAAGAAAAACCTGGTCATCTCTCTATTGTGCCCTGCTGCTGGAGAGTGAGCTGCTCCACGGGGTGAGAAAGCCACCGAGCGTTTTCTCAGGGATATCCCACGCGTGGATCCTTGTGTACTTGCTGAACATTTTTCTCCTTCATACTTGTAGCTAAAATAGTTGTGGTACAGTGGAGTTATATTAGGATGAAGTAATTTTGGTAGAAATAGCGAGGCTTATTAAAAATCTGTTTAGTTAGGAACTGAATAGCTGAGGACTTGAGTTGTGACTCGGGTGAGATGGCTGATGGCTGCAACTGCACCAAGTATGCAGAGGCTTCAAAGCATCAAACAGAGGCACTGGGTCAGCTTAGGTTTGGGCTTCCTCCCAGGCAGCTCTGTTCTGCCTCCTGCCTGGTCTGTCTCCCTTGCTTTTTCCTGTCCTTAGAGATGTTTAGGTAGTCATTTTGCTCCACTCCGTTCTCACCTTGGTGCCTCTGAAGAAGAGAATAGGTAAGATTATAGAATTATAGAATCATTTAGGTTGGAAAAGACTTGAGATCATTGAGTAAGGCTGGTTATTTTGTAGAATGACCTACGGTGATGAAAAATATGCTGGCAAATAAGTAACACATAATATATATTTTTTTTTATCAGTGTTAATATAGCTGCAATTAAGACGTGACTGCACCGAAGGAGGCAGGGAGGAAAAAAAGAAGACAAAAGAGAACAGCAGGAATACTTGTAGCTGGGAAGCACATGAAAAGAAACTGTACTATTTTCAGCCCTCACTCCCAGGCACATGTTCTCCTGGCCTTTCCACAGACCTCTTCTGAGGCAGCTAGATAATCTGCAAGAAGAGAGAAAATAATTAGGCGGAGGCCTCCTTTGACTTTCACAGTCTGCTACAGTGAATAAGGATTTTAGGTGAAGGTTTCTTCTGAGCGTTAATCAGCAGAGGAATTAATCACATTTCAATTACGTCTTGTAAGCTTCAAAGCGAGCAGCCTGCTTGCAGAGTGTCGCGGTTAGCTTTGATTCCCGGTTTCCCTCCTATCGCCTGCAGATACAGGAGGAAGAGTCCAGGTTCGGTGCTTTCCAGCCGCTCTTCATTAAAAACCGAGGGGGTTCCAGGAAAGTTCCACCTCCCTTCTCGGTCCCCTCGGGCAGCGCTTGGGGTGAAACACAACTCGGCTTCTTCCCCACCGCCGTCACCGCCCGGCAGCCGCAGGGCCGCCGCTCGCCCGCTCCCGTTTCCAAGGCTGCGGGCGGGAAGCGGGGCAGGCGGCGAGGCAGGGGGCGAGGGGCGGGAAGCGGGGCGGCCCCCCCCCCGCTGGCCCGGCGCCAGAGCCGCCCCCGCTTCCGCCCGCCGCCGGATGTGGCGGCGAGGGCGGGTGAGCGGAGAGGCGTCGCGTCGCTGCCGGAGCGCGGCGCCGGGCTGCTCGCTGCCGCCCCTGCCCCTCCCGCCATCCTCCTCATCCTCATCCTCCTCCTGTTCTTTCCCCCCGCCGCCCGCGGCCCTGCCCCTCCCCGCCCGCCGCCCCGGCTGTGGCTGACAGGTGAGTGCGGGGCCCGCGCTGCCCCCCGCCCCGCTCCGCTCCGCTCCCTCTCTCCACCTCGGCGGGGCGCGGACCCTCCGCCATCTTCCCGTCCGCCGAGCCCCCCGCCGCCGGCGGCAGCGGCTTCCCCGAGGGGCTGCGAGCGCGGCCGGGCGCCGGGGAGCAGCGGGGCGGGGGCCTGGGGGGAGCGCGGGCAGCGGGTGCGGGTGCCGCCGCCTCGCCAGGCCCCTGGCCTCGCCAGGCCCCTGGCCTCGCCACCCCCTGGCCTCGGCATCCCTTGGCCTCGGCACCCCCTGGCCTCGGCACCCCCTGCCCGCCCGCCCCGCTTCCGCGGGAAAGGGCTGCCGCGTTCTGCCTTACAAACCGAAATAACCGAAAGGAAGCCCTTCTTCCTCTCTTTCTATCTGGATTTTTAATTTATTTATTTTTTTTATGTTATTTTTTTTAAGATTTGTTGTTTTTGTAACCGCTTCCATGCCGAGGCTGTAGGGCCGGTTGCAGGGGTGCGGGCAGTGAGGCCAGGGGTGCTGCTGAGGGGACTCTGCTCGCCAGCTTCCCCTGTGTGGCACTGCCTGTCCTAAGGACAAGCCCAGCGCGGGGCCTCAGCGGTGTACAGGCTGGGTTCAGAACCAGTGACAGGCGTACAGATGGAGTAACACGGCACGCCCAGGTTTCTGTAAGCGAGGCACAGCTGCATGAGGAAAGGAAGTGCTGCTTGTGGCGGGACGAGGTAGATCTGGCCTTTGGCAGGGGGAGGATGACTTGTCTGGCCTTTGGCAAAGGCGGGATGACTTGGATCCGCCTGAGGTGGGTAGAAGCTATGTCTGTGAAGAGCCGTTTTCAGTATTCCGCTCTTCCTGAGCTAAAAACGTTGGAAACAAATTTAAGGAAAGAACATGATTAACGTATTCAGAGATTGAGTAGCTGTTAGGTTCAGTTGCAGAAGGAAATTAAATAAAAAGATTCTGCTTATAGGAAGGTGAGGAAAGGATTTTTCAGGTTAAGCCTTGAACTGTTGTTCAAGGACATCTTAGTGTTTGCGAGAAACTTCTGCGAGTATTTTTATCCCTCCGGTTAGATCTCCCAGCTTGTCAAGGTTTGTTTCGCTGTAGCGTTTTAAAGTGTGCTTTCTGCAACAGTAATCCCTGGAAGAGTTCCCTAAAGAACTGGTGCAACAGCTTCTTTGAAGCGTTTCAGTGTCATTGACATTGTCCAAATGTCTGTTGTTCAGGCACCCATTTTGCAGCTTCACAGCAGTATCGTTCCCCTTAAGAAAATTTCTGAAACTGTTTTCCAAGCAACTGTTTCCCTGCTGTTGGCCTTTCTCGGGTGATATTTTTGAAAGGGAGCTGGTAACCTCAGGAATCCTCAAGTATGTTTTCTAATGGGTAGTTTGCGTTAGATAAGATCTTGTGTGTGCGTGTGTCAGCCTTAATGTGCCTGGTTGTAATAACTGTAAATGTAGCTTGGTGTGTTGTGGACCTGGGCAATTAGTTTAAGAAGAGGTGCCTGCCCCCAAAATTAGAATTGAAGGCAGAGGCCGCTGTAATGTGTTGTTTGGGGTTGTTGGGTTTCTTTTGTAATGCCAGTTGGTCATGCGTACGTCTGTCCCTAAACTGGGTTTATCATGTTAAATCTAAAGGCAACTCTGCGCTGAGTTACCTGTCTCTCTGCAGTAGACGTGCCCTTCCAGATGCAGTTTCTTGTATGGGCTGAAGTGCTTGAGAGTGTTGATACAGGCCCGGGAGGAACGTTGTGAGCGGGGTGACGGTGTCCTCACGCAAGAGCTGACTTCGACAAAAGCCAGAAATTGCAAGCCTCCTGTGTGTCAAGTAAGGAGAAGTTAAGGGGTGTTCTGTATTGTACATTTGACATGAAATTGGGATCAGTTTATGTCATGGAAGTTTTAAGTGTTGGAGGTAAGATGAGCAGCTTGTCTTGTGAGGGGCTTGTTCCAGAGGCCACCGCTTCAGACCTCTGTGGGCAGACTTTGTTAGTGCTCTGTGCATGGCCACCGGGGAGTGGACAGGGAGCGGGATCATCTCCTTACAAGCCAGAGTGACCTGTTGTTTTCTTATCCCCAGGTAATACCTACTGACTATTTTGAGACTCTCTTAGTATTCAGGGTGGCAGGAACGGGTAGTTGGGGTGCTGTTGGAAGACTTGGTAGTTCTCTGGGAGGCCATATGAGGAAATGCTTCAAGAACATGCTATACGTGGTGCTTCATAAAAGCTTGCTAAATGTATTATGTGTCAAAGTTGCTTGCTTTTGTTGATGTCTTCAGCATTAAAAAGATTCTAATTTTTTAGCAAGTACTACATTCCCAAATGAAGAGCAGTTACGTTAGAGGTCACTCTGCTTGCATAAAAACATAATGGCAATTTATCTGGTACATTGGTACCTAAATATTGTTCATTTGGAGACTAGCACAGTAAGATTCTGGGCTCCTTAAGCAAACACCTGGTTAAACTGCCTTTGCTCTTGAGCTTCCTTAGGATTCCTCACCCTAAGGTCTTGTATTTGCATACCTGTGCATGCATGTAGAGTACTTCTAGGCTTTAGGGACTTGCTAACACAGGAGTGGAAGCTGCAATGTCTGTGAAACAGCTAAGGACATAGAGCAGCCTTCACTTTAGGGTTTAACGAGCAGTAAGTAGTATAGCAGGACCTGATGTTGCCTGGCAAACTCTTCAGTAAAGTCAGCTAATCAATTCCAAATAATAACGTAAGGTATAATATATTCTCCTAAGTAACTAGTGTTAAATGTAAGATTGTATCGTACCCTGTACCATTTAGACTGGTTGAAAGGGTGAGCACGCTTCAGCGAGCATAGGTGGCGCGGGTGTCAAAGGAGAGTTGCATGCTTGCAGGACATCAGCAGTTTCACTTATCTGGTGGACCCAGACAGGTCTCTTCTGTGTTCTAAATTAAGAAAAGAGAATAAATCCTTCAAGTTTGATAATCATTGTTGTTTGGTATCAGTTAAAATAAGGCTGTGTGGTGGAGTGGATAACTTCTTGCTTTAGTAGATTGTTTGTCGGGCTGGGTCTGTGTGAGTGCAGCGTTTGCTGACACAGGTGAATTAGCAAGATCAGAGCTTGCTAGGAGCAGAACTGGGCTGGCTTAGGCTTCGATGGTGATGTTAGATGCTTGCTCAGAGCAGATACTTAATAGTGTGCTAAAGCTTTTATTGTTGGTTTCCAGCTGTATAACATACTTAAAATTCATTGCTGCAGCTTCCTTGCTATGCTTGCCACTGAAAGGAGGCTGTCAGCTTTTCTGCAGTGGATGCTTTCCCCCTTGTACAGTTTGAGGAACGGCCAGTTCTGTTCAAGTGTGCTGCTCTAAATTTAGAAAAAAACAATAATGTCATGCTAGAGTGGATTTCATCAGGTTTGAGCACACTTACCAGTGATTCTGGCATCATCTCTGATGGTCTGGAATGTTTTTGCTTCCTAAACATTTAGCATAACAACTAGTCTTACAAAGAAATCTGTTTAGCTTGATCTTTCTCAAGTGTGTTGTATTCTTGGCGCTCGCATTGAGTTAATGACACTTGAATGTACAGCTTCCTCGAAACAAATTGTTCACCGAGGACCCCACAATCGAAGTATTACTTCTTTAAGCTTGATTCCTTTGCATATTAATAAAGATCGTAGTGGCATACGTTAATACTTGAATTCCCTTAACTCAGGAGTAGTGCTGTCAAACCAAGTTACATGTAATTAAGAACTTAATAACGGTAATCATTCTTCTCTCTTTCCCCTTTCCCTCCCTGCTTTGAGGGAAAAAAGCCCATGTAAATTGGCATCTTTGAATCGTAAGGGTTTAATGTTGCACAGGACAGTAATTACTGTTGTGAAAAGCCTCCGCTTCTCATGTAGCACACACTGAAATTCTGCCCTAAACCATGTCTGAAAATGAGAGACCTGAGGCTGAGAGATTAAAGAGCACATAGAAATACAGTAAAATCCTTTCTGGGTTGGTTGGTTGGTTTGTTTTTCCCTGACACAATCCTTTAAATAATAAATACTACTATTTCTAAACTCCAAACAAAATGGAGCAGAGAGATCTCTGGTAGGAGATGTTGCTGAAACTTCCTGGCAGTTTCCCTTTGCAGCCCTGTGTGTTGTGTTGAGTGAACAAAAAAGGCAATGCAGTGCTGTAGCCATTCCGACCGTGCTCTGTCACTTCTCCAGACAGCTTTTCTGCCTGGCCCCAGCAGCATGGACAGCCCAGGAATTCTGCCCTTGCAGCAGCCTGCTTGTTCCATGCTCAAGCGCAGGAGAAGCAGACAAGTAGAGTTAGTTGAGTGCTGCAGTGAGTTCTGATGTCTAGTAAGACCAGTGTGCGCGCTTCAGTTTGGTGCCGTAGCGGAAGGAAACGGTAATTGGTTACACAGCTGCTCTTTGCTGCTACTCTGCTGAGAGATTTCCTGTGGCTGAATGCACGGTAACATCTGTTACAGAAAGGTAGGTGGCAGAACTTTAATTTAACACACTGTAAATATCCTGTGAGTTTAATTAAACAGCATAACTGAAATACCAAAGTGTCTTTGCATTTAGAAAGTAGTAATCACCCGTGGTCTAGATATTTTCTAGGACATCTTTCCCTCCCCTACTTCTGCTGATTGCCTTTGTCAGAAATCCATTTGGTACTGTTCTCTTGAGGCTTGGAGGGAGAACTGTGTGAAGAACACTGTGCAAACATAGCATTTTCCAAAGTGATTGAGCAGAATGGCTCAGGAAGTGTCATAAACCTCCTTTTTAGTAGAACAGTACTTGTCAACTGCCACCCTTCAGGAACAGAGTTTAGTAATACAACACTTCCCTCTTTTTTGTTTTATTTTTATTTTTCCTTTTTTTTTCTTTTCTTTTTCCTTTTTCTTATTTTCTTTTTTTTTTTTTTTTTTTCTGGTTTTCTTCTCTCAGAAAGAACCTTTGTTCAGCTCTTGATTATGATTTTGTAGCTTTTGTGAATTTGCCTTCATTTGGCTCAGGAAATGAGAGTCCCATACTTGGTGATTTTTCACCCTGCTTGTAGTATTGCTACGTAGAAGGAAAGTGAATTTATCTTTCCAGAACCCATTTGTAACACTCAAAAGTTATGATTACCTAAATCTGATAAAGAGTACATAACGGGATCATTTTTAAGTTCATTTGGCTGGGATTGGTGCTTATCCTTGAGTTCTGTTGATATTTTCCCTCTTCCCCCTTTTCCTGTCATCTGGTTTGTCCTAACTACAAAAGTTTGCAAAATGTGAAAGACTGTGACTGGTTTGTGTATTACTGACTGTTTCACTAATCAATATTTAATGTGGTTTTCATAGGATATGTAACATGACACTGATATTCTGGACAGGTAATTTTCATTGTTTGAACACCTTATATAATAAGGGGAATCAGGTAACTGCTAGAAATGAGCACCTTAGTAATTCATTTTTTTTTTAGCATCATATTGCCAAGGAACTGTTTTGTGAAATCTACTCTTGAAAAACATGGCTTCTTACTGCTGCAATCAGCATCAAAATAGTTCTGAAATTGTCGAAGTGAAGTTAGTATTTAAAGGGACACTGTCACTGTTTGAAGGGGAATTTACATCCCGTTCCAAATCCTCTTTCCTCACCTCTCTCTCACTGAAAGTTTGCAAGGCCGTTTGGGGGAATCCGGACCGATATCGGAGGCGGCGAAGCTTGTGCCCTTCAGCTTCTCCTTCCTGCCCTGCGTGTGCAGATGCCCGCTGGTTGGGCTGCAGCTTTGCTCTGGCCGTGTGCCCCCTCCTGCAGAGCCCGGGGAGGAGCTGCATGCTTGCCCTCTCCGGGCCCTGCACGAGAGAGGTGGCCGTGGGGACAGCGGGACAGCGCGGTGGCTGCCGGCCGCACCGGCTGCAGGTGGAGTGCTGCTACCAAACACAGGGGTTTCTTACCTGACCTTCGCCTTTGCTCGTGGGCTGGGAAAGTGGAGACTTCTGCATAGGTACTGTGAGAATTTAGCTCTGGAAAAATGTAATCTCCTGCGTTTGACTGTGTCCCTTTAAATTCTACACACTAGGGGGTACAGCTGCCAAACGTGTGTGCACCGATACCAAGCGGAGCAGCAGATTCTCTTGAGGGAAGGGATGCCATCCAGAGAGACCTGGACAGGCCTGAGAGGTGGGGCCTCTGTCAACCTCAGAGTTCAAGGAGGCCAAGTCCTGCCCCTCAGGTTGGGGCAGTCCCCAATACCAGTACAGCCTGGAGGGTGAATGGCTTGAGAGCAGCTCGGCAGAGAAGGACCCGGGGACGCTCGTGGATGAAAAATCAGCAATGTGGATTCGCAGCTCAGAAAGCCAATCCTATCGAGCTGTAGCCAGTGGTGCAAGAGAGATGTGGTCCTGTGGAAGCGGGTCCAGAGGAGGGTCACAGAATGATTAGAGGGCTGGAACACCTATGGAGAAAGGCTGAGAGAGTTGGGGCTGTTCCTCTGGAGAAGAGAAGGTTCTGGGGAGATCTTATTGTTGCCCTTCAGTACTTAAAGGGAGCTCACAGGAGACACAAGGAGAGACTTTTTACCAGGGCCTGTAGTAACAGGACATGGGGTGATGGTTTTAAACTGAAAGAAGGGGGATTCAGACAAGATATAAGTAAGATTTTTTTACACTGAGAGTGGTGAGAGCCTGTCCCAGGCTGCCCAGAGAGGTGGTGGCTGCCCCATCCCTGGCACCATTGCAGGGGAGGTTGGCCGGGGCTCTGAGCACCCTACTCTAGTTGGGGATGTCCCTGCTCCCTGCAGGGGGTTGGATGGGGTGGTCTCTAGAGGTCCCTTCCCACCCAAACTGGTCTGTGATTATTTTTTTTAAACAATCCAGAAAAGGGTATTTCTTGGTAGAGTCCTCTGCAGCAGAGGGCAAATGATAAGGTAACATAATTAAAACAGTGCCTGGTAAGGTGTAAACCATGTTAATGTCTGTGTGTATAACCACAGCTCAGAAGCCGTATCTATCAGGAATTTAGATATATATATATATTTTTTTAAAGAGCTTTAGTGAAACAGTGTTAGCTGATTTATGTTGTTATATGTAACTATGTGTACATACAGATATGAAACATTTTAACACATCTGTGTGTGCACACAATTGATGCTTTGGGCCATAAAAAGTAACCCAAAATACTGGAGAAACTGTTAAACTGAAAGCCATTGAAAGAGGGGTTCCTGAGGGAGAGAGGAAGGAGAGTGGAAGAGAGAAGGATATATATGTGCTTTAGATCTGATCATAGAATCATTAAGGTTGGAAACAACCTTCAGGATCATCAAGTCCAACTGTCTGCTAAATATTATCAGGAACACTAAACCATGTGTTGAAGTGCCACAGCTAGACATTCTTTAAACACCTGCAGGGATGGTGATTCCCCCACCTCCTTGGGCAGCCTGTTCCAAGCTCTCTGGGCTTGGCCATCCAGGCAGTTTTTAACCCAGCAGAGTCCACCCATCCGAGCCATGAGCTGCCACCTTCTCCAGCAGAATGCTCTGGGAGGTGGTTTCAGAGGCCTTTCTGAAGGCCAGGTAGACCTATTTTGAAAAGAAACAGAAATGTGATGAGTAATGAAAACCTGTTCCCAATTCTTGACTGTATGTCCAAGAACAGGGAGGTACTTAGTGAAGCCCAGAAAATTGGCAATGACTTGTTTATGGGATGGGCTTTTAAATTCAGTCCTGTTTTTCTGTGTTGGAGGAATCTAGGCACAGTGGAAAAAGAAACCTAGTCAAATAAGGAGCTACCCAATGGTAGTTCTTTCTCTGCTTTCTTCTTTAATTTGTGAATGTAGCTAATTAGCTACTGCTGATTAATCACAGATAAAAAGCTCTGATGGGATTAGGTGCAGGGGAGGACTGTGCAGAGGCCAGAGGAAGTGCACAGAATCATTTCAGTGTGATGCAAGATAGAGGTGCAACCTGGATTTTATTTTGGATTCACTGTGGAATTGGTGTCAGGTTACTGGAACTTGGGTGTTCCAAAAGCTAATTAAAATAGCAAGTTTTGTTAACGAGAAAATTCGAGGGTGGGTGGGCATCAGAACCTTCACTAAATCCAGTCTAGTTTTGAGGTAAATGTATATGTAGCTTGAGATGTCTCCATTCCCTAAGATAAAAACCAAAGCAAGTTCAAAGCTGTTCTCATTCGTGACGCATACTGTGTTTTCAGTAAGGTATGCTTTTCCTTGGCTTTATGATACCTTAAGAAGCTGAAAATACCTTGTCAAAGCCAAACCAGTTAATGCCTGGTCTTGTTAATAATGATGGTGCTCATTCCCAGCTTGAGATCTAGCGTGCTGGCGAATCCTCTGTTGGAAGTGGCCCTGGGTTTGCTTTCATTTTCCTCTGATCAACTTATTTGTAAGGGAGCTCGGTTGCCTTGTTAGCTTTGCCAGCTCTGCTCTCCTATCCCTCTGCAGACTATTGCATATTTTTAAGTTGTAATTGTTCTTTCAGAAATCATTTGTGCTGGAGAATGAATTTTCATTTTGTTCTCAGTGTTCATGATCGAAAAATTTGGAGCGGTTAATCCTAAAACGTTTGAAATGTTTAACAAATGGTACCCCATGAAACTACAAGTAACTTCTGTCGCATATGAGGTTTAAATTAGAAGAAATAATCCAGTAATTAATTGTTTGTAAAAACCAAGATTTTGCCAGTAAAGAACATATTCTCCACGTTTATGCTAGAAATCAAATGTAATTTGATTTTCCTTAAACAGGGGAAAGTGGTAGATCATGCATGGTAATGTTAATTAGTGACACTGTCAGGTGGGTTTAGGGATAAAAAGATGCATATTTGGCTTTTGCAGACCGACAAGAATTAACAACAATTAACAATGGATCAGGTGCACTTCCACTCTTCTCGTAAGTTCATGGGCACTTTTACTCTCGAGAAAGTGAAACCATGAGCTGTCAAAAATGGTGGAAAGTGGTTTTCAGAACTTTAATTTCTGCTCGTGTGTAAGCAAGCACAGCTATTACGTTTCCTATAGTAACACCTAATGTTGAACAATGCATTTGAACCTGACAGTGTCCCGAAATTACCATGTCTGTTCGCTTTCATTTTCCAGCCGGGTTTGCATTTTGCATGCATGTCAGTGACATACTGCCTGCACAGCAGTGGTTTCCCGGCGCGTTCGGGGCTGTCTTGGCTAGCGTTCCGCAGAATGAGCGAGGCGGCTCGTTTGCCTTTGGCCGAGGTTTGTTACCTGGTGGATACGTAATGCAGAAGTGATTCCACTTCGTTTTCGTGTGTGTGTTTTTGAACTGAATGTTGTTTGGAGAACAGCTGTGTGTGCTGGGGATCCCTTCTTTTTAATGGCGACCCAAACACCTCCGAAGTTTAGTAGAACTAAACACTTGTATGTTAACAAAATGAACCCAACAAAGTCCGGTTAGTTTGGCAGAGCGGCTTGTAACGTGTGATGCTTGTCCTTAGTTTACCACAGGAGCCTCCGTGAAGCTGCTGTTCTGAAGTAATGCCAATAGAAAGTGGGAGCTGTGCATCCGCGCGCCAGGCAAAGCAGAAACGCAAATCGCACAGCCTTTCCATCCGCAGGACCAACAGCTCCGAGCAGGACCGGGCAGGACTGCAGAGAGACATGCTGGAAGGGCAGGTGAGGTGACCAGCGCCCGCCCGACTCCCCTCACCTCTTGAGAGGAGAGTTCTCTAGGTGAAGAACCCGGAGCAGCTTCAGGCGTGGCACGTGCCCGCTGCAGCTGCAGGGCAGCTCGCTTCTGAGCGCTGACCCTCTCTGAAGGCTCTTGGTGTGAACATCAACAGTGTTGCTGGCTGTAATCGGACCTCTGGGGCCTTTTATTGGCTTTTGTGTATTCTTACATGAATGATAAAACCATGAAGAAATAGAAACAGCCTGTTTTTATTGCTGCACCTTCACACCCCCCCCAAAGCTGAAGATAGATTGATTTCTGATTGCATACATTTGCATTTGGAATAGTCGTCACTTAGTAATGTGAATAAACCAAAATATTTGTCATTATGACTCTGATAGGGAAGGAGTTTGTGACAAGGCTGTTCTGCATTCCTTTCCAGATACTGCCTGCTTGACAGAGGCATGAGCTAACTGCAGGCTTTTTTGTTTGCTTGTTTGGGTTTTTGTTGGTTTGGGGTTTTTTTTTTTAATTTCTCTCAAGTTAAGGTATGATCTTCTGTGTATTAAACTTAATGGAAAAAACAGCATCTGTAAACTTAGGCAGTTTTCTTACTCATGTCAGTCTGTGTCGTGAACACAGTTTGCAGCCGGTTGGAGTGTTTCACCTAGCAATACTAACAGTAGTACAGCTCCTACAGGGTGCTGGAAGTAGGGCTACCAGAGATAAGTGAGTATCAGTTTGAAAACCATTTCTTGTCAAGGTGACTCTGCCATGTTAACGCCAGCCTGGTAAAGGTGATGCACAACTTGGATCTTTGTCAGAGAGGTGGTTTGACGTAATAACAGTGCTTGGCTGTGAGAAGCCTCACATTCTGGACTCTGCAGATTCTGTGAAGGGAAAACCTTCTGTTTTCTCAGAGTTGTGACTTTTTTTAAATTATTTTTTTGAATTGAATCTGTTTCTTACTAAATTACGGTGTTAATCTTGTGGTAACTAACAGAGCCTACATTGTTGCTTCTAGTTGTCTAGGAGTTAAAGGATGTTAGGATTTGTTCATTCATTTGGACTACTACAGCCTTACTTCTGGGAAGGAGTGAGGGCAGCTGAGAGGCCAGGGCAGGTTTAGATTTTTTGCTTATGCCCCAAGGCTCTGAGAAATGGATTGAAAATCTTTCCTACATCTCCTTTTCTGTTTTGAAAATTGTGATGTAACTTAATTTCTTCCATAACTTTTCTGTTGGGTAATTGAATCGGGAATAGTTGTAACTTCGGTGTTTCTCTTCATAGTGCTTCACTCGTATAGTAGTCTTGTTTAATCAGTTCTGTTTCGAGTTGATTCTAATTGGGAACTGTATCATGCTCTAGCTGACTGTGGATGCACTGTCTCAAGAGAGAGGCAGATATGGAAAGGAATGTTCTAGGTAGGTGTAGGGACCATAGGACAAGCTCTTGAACCATGGTGTGTGTTTCAGCACAGTGCCCCAGTTTAAAGCAGCTGTGAAACTGGTGTAGAGCTGAATTCTGCACAAAGCAGACATGCTTTATGTCATGGCTGTTAGTGGGTTCTCTCGCTCTTCTCTTTAAAATTGGTATTCAGCAGTAAGTTATGAAGTTGGGCTCACAATAGGCTTTTCTGGTTGTTTCTGAAGACAGTGGCCTTGGCTGTGGGAACCAGCCAGAGGGGTTGAGCTGTGGTGGTTGAGCTTGCCTTGCTGACAGGCCCCTGCTGCCCTCTGATGGCCGGTGTGCCCTCCTCCGGGTCACTGGGTGGGCAGCAGCAGAGCCCATTTAGTTAGGCTTGCATTTCCTGCACGCTTGAGGACAAGCCAAGCCGTAATCACCACTAAACTTACCTTGCATAATGGAGTTCACTGGAACGTGGGTGGTGTCCTGTGCTAACCTATGCACGCCCGTTCCAGTAATGCTTGTCCTGGACTTCTAGCCCTGAAACAGCAGCGTGTGCTCTGGCAGAAGCTGACTCCATGTTATTCTTTTGCTCAAAGCTTATCATTTCAAGAGTTTGAAATGACTTGGTTTTGCTTTGTTCAGAAAAAGCAGGTGTTGCTGATGGGCACATTCCCTGTGTATTTGACAGAGGAACACTGATGTCTTGATAAGGTGGTGTACAGGATACCACAGTGAGTTCACTTTGAAATCTGGTACCTTGTGTCCTCGCATAGGTATCTCTCAGGTTTTGAACATAGCTGCAGTATTTACAGTTTGCCCAGTAATAAGGTGTTGTCTTAATGAATTCTGAGCTGATGGGTTAGATGTGCTACAAAGGAGTGGCTGGGCTTTTCGGTTGTTAGACTAAGGCTCAGTTAGGTAGAAAATGTTTAAAAGGTTAGTTTGTCTCAAGCTTTGGTAAAAAGGTGCTTTGTAATGACAACTTCCTAACATAATGCATTGTCAGCTTCTGAATTACTCTGTCAGCCAAAGGTATTCTTTCTTCTTGAACTGGAAGCACCGTGAAAAAATTGTGATTTTATTTTTTTTTTTAACAAGTTGTACATGTATCTTGGTTTTATAATTTTTCTCTAATAAAAACAAAAAAAACCAAACCCCACAGGTAATTTGAATTCTAAGCCATGAAATAAAAAGAGTATGCAACCCAAATAATTTTGTGATGCATAGAACTTTTTGTTTATTGTGTTCTACACTACCAGTAGTCTTAATTGCTGTGGGATGGAGAGAACTGTTAAAATTGGTTTAATATTGAAGGGTAACTGCATAAAATAGATATAAAGAAAAATATAAATATTGCTATTTTTCTTCCTAGGATTCTAAACTACCATCTTCTGTCCGGAATACGCTCCTTGAACTTTTTGGACAAATAGAACGGGAATTTGAAAACCTGTACATTGAAAATTTGGAATGTGAGTATTTTTTCCATCAACTTACGAGTTATGAAATAGGATGTAGGAGCACTCATCAAGATGCTTGCCTTGGATACTATTGTGTAATTCGTTTCTGTGGGGTGTTTAAGAATGGTTTTGAACTTGCAGCCAAAGATGGAGTTTGTACCTTTTCAGAAAAACCACTTTCTTAGCTCTTTGACACAAGTGTTGAGAACTGGTTTGTGTTGTGCTCCTTGACTCTTGGGCAGAGAAAGTGAAGTGGCTACCTCTTTGTGACTGCAGGCTCTGGTATATACCATGTTCACCTGGCAGGAACTCGGTTCAGCCAATGAAATTTGTGGCTTTGTCTTGTATTTACAGGCTTAATGATGTAATATTAGTCAAAAAAACCCCCAAAACCCAACGGAAGAGTGTCTTACTGTAAAATATGGTGAGTTTGGATCATACTACTTGGTACTTTGCATAACCAGTACCTGCAGCTGTTTGTGAATTCTGAAGTCAAGCACTCAGATAAAAATTCCAGGTATTATCTGCAAAAAAATGGTTGTGTTTTTTTTTTAATGTCAGTGTAGTTGTATGGTAATGTAATTGATCCAAGGTGCTGTAAGAGAATCCAAAGTATGTAACACAGGCAGTTGTACAGTGAAGCCTCTGCTCAGTTTTCCTTGCTGGGTTTTGGAAGCCGTGTTGTGTGGCTTAGCTTCTCAACTGTGGAATCTGTCTGATTTGGCTCCAAGTCAAATTTTTTTCCACACCTAATCTGTTCCCACAGTTAAACCAAACACTCATGTTAAAAAAATGTTCTTGCGTGCTTTTTGCAAATGTGCTGGTTTTTACATTCTCTTAAACCCCGAGATTGTGTTGGTTAAGGCTGTCATCAACAGCACACAGATTTTAGTGACAATTTGCACAAATGGGTTCTCAGCCTTTTGCGGAGAGGTTGGCTGGTGGCAAGAGAAGTAGGGTTCCTCTCCTCAACCTGCAAAAGTGTTCGGCAGAAAACAAATGCTCAATTTGTCTGTACCCTGCAGAGAATGATTATTTTCCTTCCATTCCATTTCTGTTTGTTCTTCATCTTTCTTCACCTCCCAGTTCTAGTTCACTCCTGGCCTTTGTCATCTCTTTCCACCCTCCCAACAATTTCTACATTTCTTTCTTCTGATATTCAGTCTGGCTTTTTTTGTCTTCTTGCTCCAATTCCTACGCTAGTGTTGCACTTACTGTCTGGAGAGGATCTCAGATTTTTCCTCCCTGGCATTTCATATACTCTCTTTCCCTTATTACAACCTATTTCTAGTTTCTTCTTTTTCTTATCCCTACCAGGCCTCAGTTTTAATCCTCTCAGGCAATTCTTGTATCTGCCTGGCTTGTTTGTTTCAGTCATCTGTTACTACAAGCCTGTCTCTTTGTTTAACTCTCTTTCATATCAGTTGTGTTTTATAGAAGTTCAGGTTTATGTGCCTGGAAAGACAAGAAAGAGAATCTTGCTTTGCTCATTTCAAGCACTTGAATGTGGTATTGAAGTATAAACTGACTGTTGTGGTGCTTAGAACTGAGACTTCAGTGAATTTCTCTGAAATGGCAAGAATCATACTCCTGGTGTGTCACGTTCTCCCATGTTTCAAAGCCTGGCAGTGAATGACTTCTCTAAGGAAGTTCTGAGAATTTCTGGAAAGACAAGCCTAGACTTATTCTCAAGAACAGCAAAAAACTGCTTGGTTAAAGCCTCTCTATAAGACTTCACCTGAGGAGATCACTTGAAGAATATCAGCTCAGCCTTTGAGGAAAAAAAGTATAAGCCACTGAAAATGAATTTGAGCAGCTGTAAACCAGCCCAGCCACTGGAAATCATTTATGAGTAACCTGTTTTGTTTAGCAGACATGTTTATTTGACACGGCACTGTTGAGAGTTAATTGACAGAAAAGCGTATTCTTGTTATAAATAGGTGCTTTGTCTGATGTGCAGTGAAAATATTTTGATCATACTTAGTGTTTCTAAAACAGCTGAATGTAAAAAATATATAGAATAATACAATTGTCAGGGTTGGAAGGGACCTATGTCATTCTACGTTTCTTAATGTATTTCAAAGTATTAAAAATGTACATTTGCTGCACTACCTTTCTTCCTGAAACTCTTGACAGCAGACAGGCATTCAGGGGAGAATACTATTTTATTTCATGGTTAATAAAATCTTTGTCAAGAAATGACATACTAATTCTGTGGCTAAAATATTTATGGTGCTGCAAATTTTCTGTCTTCTGTTGGATTTAATTCGATACAGATGTGCCATGAATTTCACAGAAACTGTTCTGTTAATCCTTGGCCACATTTATTAATAAAAGTAACAGTAATTAGAAGCCACCAACACTTTCCTTGGAATCTGGGTCAAGGTTGATCTCTGGAAAATTCAGCATGAGTCTTTGTTTATGTCTTGGTGAGAACTGCTTGTATAAAATCACAGCTGATCTTTTTTCCTGTACTTAGCGTACGACAGATTACTTAGTAGCCATAACATTTCTTAACTGGTATGTTAATGATACTCATTTTTTTTGTATTAATGTGAAGTTTTGTTTGTTGTTAGTACGT
Source organism: Actenoides lindsayi (assembly GCA_025331215.1). NCBI lineage: Eukaryota > Metazoa > Chordata > Aves > Coraciiformes > Alcedinidae > Actenoides > Actenoides lindsayi. The sequence goes on along the minus strand of WTSP01027134.1, from coordinate 15,532 downwards.
AGAGAGATTGATACATTGAATGAGCGTTTAGCGGCCGAAGGACAGACAATCGATGGAGCTGAACTGAGCAAAGGACAGCTGAAAACAAAAGGTAAGAGAACCACAAAGAATCCTAAACTAGTATTTTTGAACTCACTTTTTTGTACCTTGCTGGCCAAAACTTAGAATCTTACTGAAGGGAATTGATACCAGGTACTTATACAAACAAACTAATGCTATATTTGAAATATCTTCCTTTGAATTTATTTGTCTCAACAGCCAGTCATAGTACCAGTCAGCTTTCTCAGAAATTAAAGACAACTTACAAGGCATCTACTAGCAAGGTATGAGACAAATTAAACCTCTCCTCATCAATGTGTGCTCATGAGACTAACATGGCTGTCTTTAAGTTGTAACTTGTGGTTTCTTTGTGCTGAGTAGTGCTGTTTTTTGAGTAAATCTGCCTCATGGGCTAGGGTGTGTTTATCTTGGATTGATTGATCACCCATTACTTCAACCACATTATTACGACATTTTTACAATAATTGCTCACTTTTTTTTGAGGAATGAATGGTGGAGGGGAGTGAGTGTGTGCACATGTGTGTATGTGGGATTACACTTTTGTAAAGAGAACTAAAAATTCAATTTCACGAGGGAAACAGAAAACTTAGGTAGCAGATTTCTGAATAAGGATTTAGGTATTGCAGTTGAAGTGGGGATTTAAGTTGGCATCTGTGTGTGTGCTATTATAGTTTGGGGATTTTTTAAAGTTATTTTTATTTTTTAGTGATGAGACTAAAATTGTTTGCATCTTTCATGTTGCAAGCCTTGCAGATAAGTAGCTCGTGATCTTTTTTTTGCTTAGTCTCTTAACACAGTTGCCCTTTCTGATGTTTTTTGTCTTGCACATCTGCATCTGTCTGGTCTTTTTGTTTTCCTCTTTCTCTGCCCTTTTTCAGTTTTCATAGGCAGCTTACCTGCTGCTGCTTTTGCCTATCTCAGGATCACTTCATGACAGGTTATTAAGGACAAAAAGAAATGTGAGGAAACCACAGTGGGATCTGGTAGGTGAAGCAGCTGCAGAGGGATCTCTATGGTGACCTGTATTTGCAGGCTGGTGTGTGCTTATGGAGTGAGTGTAGGTGTCCTGGAGGTACTGTAATCTGAAAGTGTGAGGGTAAGAGTAAGAATAGTGTGGTGAAATAGATCTGAGTTGCTATGCTTTATTTGGTCTTTTTATTTTATTGTTTTTCAAACTTTGTTGCCAGTCTGATGCATAGAGATGCCTCTTCCTTTTTCTTAAGAGGAGTGACTTACAAATTCTTTAACGAGGCCACTTAATACAGACAGACAACATGATACTACTAGGGACAGTATACTATTAGTACACCTGCTATGTAGTTATGTATCAGTACTTTCTCTAGTGAAGTGTTGGGAGGAGTTTTTTGGTTTGTCTGTTTTGTTTTGTTTTTAAGGTTGGTGTTAAATCCTTGTCTTCTACGTGCTTGCAACATAGGGCTCATATTCTTCCCTGGGCAAGGCAGGCAGACTTAACTTCAGCGTGGGAAGTACAGGGTCGGGACTCCTGGGTGGCTGCTTTGCTTCCCGGTGTTCTGATAATGCATGCAGGGCAAAGTAGTCAGGAGAGGTGGAACGTGAAGAGTTTACTATCTTCTTCTCGAGGTCATACATACCTGTTGTATCCATTGACAGCCAGCAGGTGTTTGAGTGTGCTGATATATCTCTTTCCACAACTTTGGATCAGAACTTGAGAGCTGAGGGAAATGGCAAAGTTGAGAGCATCTCTGTCCAGAAACCTTTCTGCACTTCATGGAAGTGGCTTTATTTTGACTGCTTCTTCCTTCCTTCGCAGAAGAGCCAAAGCTCTAATATTTTGTCTCTTGACCCACAAAGAGACTATAGCCAAAAGTCAGGAACAACTGTAACTAAGCTGCTAACAAACTGATCTTTCTGTCTGTATCCTGACTGGGTGCAGTTACGAGTTCCCTAATGCCCTCTCTGGGAAAACGACATTTGAAGAATTTTAAAAGGTTACCAGCTTTGAAGTTCTTATGTCTGTATTTTTTATGAGCGTTGAATGAACACAGCTGTTCACCAAAAATGGGTTGTCTTCCAAACTCAGTGTGGTAGTGGATCGCAGCTTTTCTCTTCAGCCCATTCTTTATACAGTTATGTGGCCTAATCAAAAACTTGTCAGGGTTTTTTTTTTGTTTTGTTTTTTTGGTTTTTTTTTTTGGTTTTTTTTTTTTTTTTTTGTTTTTGTTTTTTTTTTTTTTTTTTTTTTTATTTTTCTTTTTTTCTCCCCTTTGGTAGTTTGAAGGG
>WTSP01027134.1:0-13110 GCA_025331215.1 Actenoides lindsayi | reverse complement strand
TTTTTGGTTTTTTTTTTTTTTTTTTGTTTTGTTTTGTTTTTTTTGTTTTTTTTTAATTTTCCTTTTTTCCCCCCCTTGGGAAGTTAGAAGAGACTTAAGTTTTACGAACCAGTTGTTTTGTGTAATTGCACACAATTCCATTTTTCTGATTGCCAACCTAGAAAGAGTTTAGGTTTGTTCTGAAAAGAGCTTTCACTATTTGCTTATTCTAATGAGAAAGCTGATCCTTGACTGCTTTAATATTGGTAAGACATGCAAAGACTAAAGCAGGCTGTTAATTTTCTTGGGGAGGATGCTGAAGTAAACATGCTTAATTCAAGTACTTCATAGAAAGTTTCAATATCTGTCTATGTTTCATCCCTTAGCTGAGTTAGGAGTCTGAATATTAAGTTAAGTTCTGTCAGAAAAGGAGGCTGCCTTTAGCAGCAGGGGTTACCTCCCAGCGCCCAAAAAGAGAGTACATTTAGTGGTTGGTACTCTAAAACCCCATTTTTGTATATATTAATGGACAAGATCCTGTAATTTAACTGCAGTTGTTTGTGGATGCAGGAGTTGCTGTGTGAGTTTCATGTTTTGATGTTGACAAGATGGTGTTGCTGATGTTAGCAGTCCCTGGCTGTGGCAGTTTTGGTAAGACACCAGGAAGACATTAGCAGTTTATGTCGAGTTGTGAGATAACCAGAAATGATGTAACTCGCTCCATCATAAACCAACGTCCAGCATCCCTACTTTTGGATCAGGAAAAGGACTCTTAAAGGAAGGTATTTCTTCACCCAGCAGTTGAAGGGAATAAAACTGTTTGGAACATGCAGTTTTTAACCTTCCTGCTTAATGTTGCTCACAGGAAGTTCCATTCTTCTGTCACGGTTTAATGCTGTTGGACTGGTCCTGAGTTGACCGAGTTTTCATTCTTACTTCTAATGTGTCATGTCTGCTGAAGGGACATTTTTACAGGGTGTTTTGTTTGCCGTGCAACTGTTTCAACTCGTGCTCAGTTGTCAGTTGTTCACATGGTAAGCGGTTATTTTCATGGTGCTTCAGTTCACAGTTTTTGATTGCTCACATGGCAAACAGTTATTTCCTTACAAATCTCTGTGTAGAGTGAAGTACATGAAACTGTATGGATTTTAAAAAGTGGACAGGCAAAGGTGAAGCATACTCAGGATAGGACTGGCCACTTGTGTTTGTATACGATAATCTGAGATAGAAGAGTTATTTTTTGCAGGTTTTTTTTGCAGTACAGAGGCCTCTTTTTAGCAAGTTGCATGTTACTTAAGTGTTTCCTTTCCTGTCTTGGAAAATCATTTCTGTATGGTTAAGGAACCAGGAAGTAATCCAGGCACTGTCTAGTTTATGCAGTTACTGGTTGTGTGAAGTGAGGGACAGCAAAAAAAGAAGGAAAGGAAAATGTAGATAAGGTGTGTGTGTGTTAAATAAATATATCTGGATAGTTCATGTTAGATAGTGTCCTTGAACTCTTCCTTCTGTGTGTTCATTCAAGACTGCTAGTACCCCAAAAGAAGTTTTACAGCCTTGCCATTAACTGACCAGTGAAAGCACTGTCCAGCAGTCTTGGAAAATCTCTGCTTGTGGGTGAGTTTTTTCCTGGAAAAGTTGTGCATGAGGTTTGACTCGACATGAGAAAGCCAGAGTGCAAGCGTAGCTGGAGTGTGGGGCTGAGAGCTGACAAACCTCAAGTTTGGAATGTTAGTCCTTGCCTGTGTACTTAATTCTGCCATCCCCCTTCTCATACATGACTCAGTTTAGTTTAAGGACTTAATGATCGCTGCTCCTTCTGCTGTGAAACTGAAATGCACATTAGCTGTTAATTTGGAATTCAAATAGGGCATTATCATTTCATCACTGGAAAGTTGACACGCTCGGGATTTGGAATGCTCTTGCAAATATTACTTAATTTTTAAAAACCTTTTTGGAAGTAATTTACTTTAATGACGTACTTAAGACTTCATTTTTTGATACCAAAAACTAATGGGATTTTAACTGTACTTTATTGTATCTGAAATGTACACTTAATTATTTCTAACTTTTAGTAAGCTGTAGATAAGTCTCAATGTGATTTGGGTTGAAGCACTTAAAGGTTTTGACTTTTCCTGGCAGACAGATCCCTGCCCACAATTGCATACAGAGGAAAACACTGATAAACTGGAGTCTTTGATTTGTTTTAGTTTTAAACAAATCTTTTCAGATAGTCTTTGTCAAGGAACACTTAGGCTCTTCGAGACTTGTCCGGTAAAATTAGGGCATTTTTAACAGTGGATTGGATTTTTGAAGTTCCTCTTTCACCACTCGTGATTTCAGTTGTCTCTGGAAGTGTTCCAGCAAGACAAACTTTTTCCTGATTGTTTTTTTTTTTTTAAATATTGCACTGCACTTTATCTGAAAATGTAGAATATCTGCAATTTGGTTCCTTTCTGTAGATCCCAAGTGTTTCCAGCCTTCCTGTACTACAGCGCTTTGCAGTTTTACCATTTCTTGCTAGACTTCTTCCTTTCATTTCATACTGCTTATGCACATCTTAATTTGGATTTAATGAGTCTTCTCTGTTTTCCCCAATAGCACTGACTTTGAGGGAGTCTGTTTATCACATGTTTCGATGAGTTTGCCATACCTTTTAAAACCCCCAAGCTTTATTGCACACACAAACTCGCACACGCTCTCAGGTTAACGTGTGATTTCATTAGCTTTGTGCACTTCTGAAGAAAATCAACAGGGAGTATTTTAAATGGTGATGTTTCTGGATTTTACTGCAATTTTTTATTAAGAATGGTTTTTTTTTTCCAAAGACCTTAGCCTGGGTAAGTTGCACTGTCATTAAGTTTCAGCTGTACTTATTTGGAAATAGCCCAGGAAATATTTGAGTGGTTTTTTTGTTGGGTTGGTTGCTTTTTGTGGTTTTGTGTTTCTTTGGCTGTTAAATTGTAATTCCTTACCCCAGCTGAATGGGAAGTGCTGACTACATTTGTACAAGTCATTACTCCAATTACTGTAGTACAGAATAGTGTTTCCTGCCTTCTGTAAAAAGGGTTTGGGGGGGTGTTAACTCTTCATTTCTTTTTGCTTTTTTATGTTTACATCCAAACTCCCTTCCCTCCCATCAAATGTCAGATTTTTGACAATAGCGAACTGTCAGAACTCTGAAGAATCTTTATGAAAAAGCTAGTACATGTTTGTGAGATAATTACTTAATCTTGGCTCAATGTAGAAAACAATATGTCGATGTTTCTGCTATTTCAGATTGTATCCAGTTTTAAAACTACAACATCAAGGGCGATCTGTCAACTGGTAAAGGAGTATGTTGGCCACAGGGATGGTATTTGGGATGTCAGTGTCGCGAAAACTCAGCCAGTGGTGTTGGGAACTGCATCTGCTGGTAAAGTTTCGTGTTGCTTGAATCTTGAAAAAATTCTGGTTTAGTCCCTGAGCTGTAGCAAATGTAGATCAAAAGCATGCTTGAGTACTTAGCGCCACACCGAAGGGGTTGATTTAAAGAAGTTCACCAGCTGAAAAATTCTTAAATTGGAGTTTCCTTGGAACACATTTAACCTTTAGAAGGTTCAGGATCCTCGTTGATCTTTCTGAAGTCTGTGCCAGTTAACTTCCAGGCAGGTCACGCTCTCCTTCGAGAGCTCTAGCCTGCTGGGTGGTGTAAGGAGGCGGGCTGGGGAGCTGCTGGCCTGGAGAGCTCTCCCCCAGGGAATGCTGTGTGGCTGTGTATAGAGAGCCCTGTGGAGTTTCTGTCCTGGTATTAGCCTTTGTTTTACAGAAGCCGTAGCTTAGTCATAGTGTGCCTTTTGTATCCTTACATTTGTCTGGGTTTTGCCTGAGGTTGCAGGGGCACATCAAATTCTTAATTTTCAGTTGTTATGAACTTACTATTTTCCTTCCCTACTACTTGAGAGGTTACAGATACTAAGTCACTAAATCTCCTAAGATCCAAAAACCAGCCTAGAGGCACATGTGGTTTGGGGGAGTTCTTAGGGAAATAAGCCATTGCCAGTTAGGATTGGTCAGTTTGAAGTGGTAGTCTTTTGAAGCTGGAACTAAATATTATGGACCAGAAACCTCTGCTTCCTAAACTGAATGGTTGCTATTTTTATCTGCCCACCAAGGGGCACATTCTGTCTTTGTGTGGGACATCTTGTCTTTGTCCTGAACTAACTTGGATGCAACTATTCTCCAGTTCAGCAATAACATTCTCCCCACCTACAAATAGATACAGAAATTATTTATTTTGGGGTGTGGTGGGATAAAGGAGTGGCATTTGGAGTGATTTCCTTCTTACATTTGAAGAGAACTGCTTTGTTGAACTCGTTAAAAGTGAAAAAGAGATGTTTATAACAATATTTACACCTACTTTTTAATCTTTGTAGATCACACTGCTTTGCTGTGGAGCATAGAAACAGGGAAGTCCCTGGTCAAGTATGTAGGGCATGTTGGATCAGGTAAGAGAAGGGCATGTTGTGGAAACTGGAAACAGTGTGGGAGGGGGAAATGTGTTTTGGACAACTACAGAAATGTTTATTGTGGTTTCACTTGAAGGTTTGCCAACACCATTAGTGTGTCAGTTGTGAAGTTCCACTAATCTTCATACAGAGAATGTTTTGTAATATGATTCTTTCTTGGGGAGGCAAATATTAAGATGGTCCTGTAAATGCTAAATGAATAAACAAGTCCATGTAAAGAAATTTCTGGGCACAGTTACAACCCTCAAGCGTTAAATGTCAGAACTCATTGAGGTCTCATGCATATGCAGACCAAGAGCAGCTTACATAAGCAGGAATTAGGGGGTTTGCAAGTTCTGTGTTATGTTTGGGGTACAAAACACAGCCTCTGGGTAAACATCTATTTGCAGTTGTTTAACACATAATCCCATATATCACTTGTTGCATAGTATTAAAATCTTCTTTTGAAGGCGGTTAATTCAATACAGACATTTGCCTTCCTCTGTACCAGTATGTGTATTTCAGAAGCAGGGTGTTTAAACTCCTCCTTAGGTGGAGAGGTGCAGTGCAGTGTTTTTTGAGGTTAATTTCTGACATCCAATGTGACAAACAGCTGATTAGCCCCCATTCTGTCTCACAACAGGTTACGATATAGGGTTTTATAGACCAAAGTTGGAGAGGGTTTCCATCATTTCTAATTTGCTCTTGGGAGTTGAGCATTTTGAGTGATCACACCCTGGAGTGTAATGTGCACCCAGAGAACGAGGAACACAGTTACTGACCTGGTATGTTTGGTTAAGTAACTCAGCTAGCACATCATGGGAACTTTGTGGCAAAGACAGACATAGAATGAAGCTCTCCAGAGAATGTCAGCTGCTTCAACCATGAGTTCTACTGTTTGTTGGGGGTTTTTAATCCTGTTATATGACTTGTAGCTCCTACAGTGCGAAGATGCTAATAGATAGATGCATAGAAACAACAGGTAGCACTTTAATTCATTCAGATATATCACATTGCGTGCTGTGTGGAGAGGGCACAATAGCTCCATAAAGTCATGTTTAAAAACTCCAGTCACTTGCATTTTCATGACGATAGTTTGGGGATTTTTTAAATTCTTATTTGGATAAGCATGAAAAGCACAAAAGCTCTAACCTGTATTTAAACAGCTGTGTGTAAACTAAGCAAAAAAAAAAAAAGGACAGATTTATATAAAATGTATATACACTACAATTTCTTAAAAAGATATACATTTATATAAATTACATTTAAAAATCATGTATTCTTAATTTAGTAAAATGTTCTTTACTTGTTTATGTTGGGCAGTTGATTTGAAATGGAGCAAAGTTTGAGTGCCAGCAGTTGGTCCAGCATTGAGTTAGTTAAGTGTGAACAGTTTAAGGAGTATCTTTTTAGACTCATGGCACAACACTCTTCTGACACCATAATCATCTGTTTTACTTGCTTGAAGGATGGAAATGATTTTGAAATTCTTTCTTGAAGAACTGTTCAAGAGAAGCTTGTGGATTTTGCAAATGAAAGTGCTGAGTACTGAAAAGTAATTGAATCTTATGCACTGAAATAAACAATGAAGAAGAGCTTTGGAGGCTGATAGAATTATTGCAGGACTGTTTTAAAACAATCATGTTTTGGTTACATGTGGTTGCAGGACTGGAGTCCAATCTGTATTATTTGCATTAGGATTTTAGGCATTTGTTCTTGCGATCTTAAGTAATAATCAGAAAGTTGATGGTCATATATCATAGGCTTTCATTATGTTAGAAATATTCATGAATACTGAAATTCTTTTTCTGAAAGTTCAGAGCATGATCTCCTGTCAGCTTACGGACAGTGTGTTGAATGTGGTTTGTTTATCCTCTATTGTATGAAACTCTTGTACTAGATTCAGGAAGTAACTTGCTAGAAAATACCTATTGTTATATAATCAACTATAGCTGCTTTCCTTGACACTACACAGGGTTTTCTACTCAAATAAAATCCTGTTGTGCTTCATCTCACCTGAGAGATTGCTATACTACAAAAAATTACTTAAATCTGAAGACTTCTTGATTTTAAATGCTTCTAATGACAAAAACATTGTGAAATGATTCTTATAGTGTACTAGCTTAAAACTTTACTTTGTTTTACACAGTAAACTCCATAAAGTTTCATCCAACTGAGCAAGTGGCTCTTACAGGTATGTAAAGTGTATTCATGTGCTGAGTATGGTAATGGTGATGGAAAAATGGTGTCGTTCCCTACTGTCTTTTTGGGTGTAGCCGCTCTCCTGACTGTTTTGTCAGTATCCTTGTTGATTGAGTGATTTTTATGTTTTAAGGAATAACAAATCAGAGCTAGATCTTTCCATCCATGTTTGTCGTGTCATTGTAATTTGTGCTTGCCTACCTACTTCAAACCAGACAGTTAGAATCAGGTGTCAGCTGGACATTCACAAGTCCATGGGGCATGATGGGATTCATCCCAGATTACTGAAGAAGCTGGTGGATATTATGGCAGGACCCCTCTTGATCATGTGTGAAAGGTCTTGGGAGCCTGGGGAGGTCCCTGCTGACTATCTGGTGTTATTCCAGCCTACAGAAAGGTTGTGAGGGAAGACCCAGGGAGCTACAGACCTGTTAGTCCAACCTCAGTTCCCGTAGAATTTATGGGGAAGATTATACTGGGTACTGTTGAAAAGCACCAGTCAACATGGGTTCACAAAGGAAGAGTCCTGTTTAACTAATTTGATATCCTTCTATGATAAGGTCACCTGCCTAGTAGACAGTGGGAAGGTGATGGATATAGTTTTTCTGGGGTTTTAGTAAGGCTTTTAATACTGTCCCTCACAGCATCCTTCTGGACAAATTGCTCAGCTGTGGGATGAGCAGGCTCATAGTGCACTGCGTGAAGAACTTGCTGAAGGACAGAGCTCAAAGGGTTGTAGTGAATGAGGCTACATCTGGCTGGTGAGTGGTCACCAGCAGTGTTTCTCCGGGCTCAGTTGCAGGGCCAGTTCTGTTCAATATATTTATCAGTGGTCTGGATGCAGGAGTTGAACGCACCATTAGCAAGTTTGCTGCTGATACCGAACTGGGAGCTGCTGTTGACTCTTGAGGGACAAGATGCCTTGCAGAGGGTTCTAGATAGATTGAAGCATTGGGCAATGATTAATGGGATGCCAAACTCTGCACCTTGGATGGAGTAACACCGGACACAAGTATAAATTGGGAGAGGAGTGGCTGGAGAGCAACCATGCAGAAGGAGATGTGGGGGTGCTGGCTGACAGCAGGCTCGAGAGGAGTCAGCAGTGTGCCCTGGCAGCTGGGAGAGCAAACTGCATCAAACAGAGTAGAACCAAGCTGGTCAAGAGAGGTGATTATCCCACTGTAGTCATTGTTGGTGCAGCCTCACCTCGAGTGCTCTGTGCAGTTCTGGACCCCACAACTGAAGAAGGATGTGAAGGCCCTTGAATGTGTCCAGAGGAGGTCAGCAAAGCTACTGGGAGGGCTGTGAGGCATGTCTTGCGGGTGGTGGCTGAGGACTTGGGCTTTGTTTAGTTTGGAGAGAAGGAGACTGAGGAGCGACTTCATCGCTCTTTGCAGCTTCCTGAGGAGGGGAGATGCAGAGGTAGGTGCTGATCTTGTCTCCCTGGTATCCAGTGACAGGGTGTGTGGGAAAGCTGCACCAGGGGAGGTTTAGACTGGACATGAGGACACATTTCTTTACCAAGAGGGTGGTCAAACACTGGAACAGGCTTCACAGAGAGGTGGTCAATGCCCCAAACCTGTCAGTGTTTAAGAGACATTTGGACAATGCCCTTAAAAACATGCTTTAACTTTGGTCAGTCCTGAAGTCAGGAGGTTGGACTAGCCGATTGTTGTAGGTCCTTTCCAACTGAAATGTCCTGTTCTATTCTATCTTAAGCCTTTTCAAATACATGAGATTTCCAGAAGTAAAGGAAAAGAATATTGTGATAATGAGTGTGCAGCAAAAACAGCTCAAAAAGGTGACTGCTAATTGTCAAGGCGTTTTCGGGACTGAAAATGCCATCAGTGCAGCTTCAGGCTTGGAAACTGTCTAAGGTGGCTAATACCGGGGCTCAGATGGTCCAGCAGTCAGAGCACTAGCTTTGGGATTGAAGAGATCTGGGTTCAATTTGCTGCTATTAGGCACATCATTGTAAAATGAGGGTAACTATTACTACGGTTAGACATTAAAACACTGCTTCTTTGTGCATCTACAGTGACCACTTTAAAGAAAGGTAGGGTGTAGCATGCCTTCTATCTAGGCTCACGATGACTTAAGTTTGACTAAAGTTTTCCTGTTTCCATATGCTATCTCCAGCCGTTGTTTCAGTACCATAACCAACGTTGCTATATAAAATGACTTGCAAAAAGTCAAAACAAACTGACCAAACAAAAACTGCTCATAGATAGATTTTGGTTCTGCTGTTTTTCTGAGAGGTGGTTCTGAAAAGTGTGTCCATGGAAAGTTTTCAGGGGACCTGTCACAGTCACTTGATTGGTTCAGAGCTGATGAAGATAATTCTTCCTCCCCTGATCGAGAATACTGACACCAGGAATAATACAAGGTTGACCTTTCTTCTAGCCTTCTTATTTGCTCTGTGGATATTTTTCCTAGTGCTTTCATGTACACTGCACTTGCAGAGCTATGCATACTCCTGATAAGCTGTTTTTCTTCCCAGTCTAGAACTCCCAGCATTGTACCCCGAGGTGTTAGAGCACATTTGTCCTGTCCATAGCAAGGAGAATCTCCGAGTTTCTCCTTGGTTAATAAGGGATAAGTATTTCAAAACCAAACAAAGTCTAAAATCATACAGTACCTTCTGAGCTGTAAACTGGTGCTGGTTAAGCTGAGTTGCTTAAGGCAGAAGCAGAATAGCTGCACATTTGCTCTTTAGCATGGAACAAATCACTCAATGAAGAACCATCCCAGTGTTTTGAAAAACAGCAAAAGAAGGGTGGTGCTTGTTGATGTATTAAATGCCTTCTTCAACTGTTACAAGTTAGAACAGCAGTGATATTCGTGTTCCAATGTGTAATGTTTAAGTGGATGTTTTTGCTGTAGGAATGATTAATTAGGTAACTACTTCTGTTTTGCGCAAGGAGTTACGTTCTTATCAGTATGGAAGCCAGAAAAGTAGCTGTTCACGTTGAGACTTGCTTAATAAAAAGTTGAGAATGGTATCTGGTAGAAAAAGATGCAGCTCAGGCAGTACTGCCAAATGTAATGTTAAAGCTTGTCTTTATTGTCCATGCAAATGCTCTTATTTAGTTTCTGTCTCCCTCTTTTACCTCTCTTCCCTCTGTGCAGCATCTGGAGACCAGACAGCTCACATCTGGAGATACATAGTACAGTTGCCTACACCTCAGCCAACTGCAGACTGCAATGTAAGTAATCAACTTACTCTAACTAAACTAATTGCACAGCAATTTCATCAGATACAGGTTTTGTGAGACCAAATGTTACATTTATACATAATTTAAAAAAGGCATGATGTCAGAGTTGCAAAAGGTGGGATTTTAAGGGTTTTGTTTAACAGACAGATTTCAGACTTGCTTTCAAAAAAGACTCACTTCATGTTTTCAGAGAGCTATGATGCAGAATAAGTATGAAATTGCAAGTAAATTAATTGACTTTTTGTTCAAGATAATAAAGTGTAAATTTTTTTTTCATAGAATCACAGAATGGTAGGGGTTAGAAGGGGCCTCTGGAGATCGAGTCCAACACCCCTGCCAATGCAGGAAATAATACAAGTAATAATAATTTGTAATAATACAAATCATGAAAAATACTGAAATTCTTTTTAAACCAGTTAAAGTCTTGTAGCCTAAGTTACTGAGGCACCTCTATTAGCTATAGTTGCTATGAATTGAAAACTGATGCAAAAGACTTGCATTTTTGGCTTTTATTTAATTGGACTGTTATTGATTTCTAGTCAACTTTTGCCAGTGCTCATCACACTATCTGATGTTTTTGTCCCCAGGTTTTTATTTAAGTCTCTGTTGTAGACCTTCAAATGCTGTGTTTGACTTAAAAGCACCCTTGCTGAATTGTGAAGACAAAGACAGTTTATAGCCGGAGCTTTTCAGTAATCTGAGTAGGGGCAAGAGATGGCTGTATAATATGAGAGGGATTTCTGAATGGGAAATTTTTTAATTCATTTTATTTGATTTGGCATTTCCATTTTGAAAGTGCAGTACAAATGTTACCTCTTTCACATCCATATATCCTGAAAGAAAAGACTGTTTGTCTTGCGTAAGTCAGATAGGGTTCAGAGATCATCGCTTCGTGGTTAGTGAAAGAATTGAGGTTGCATCCAGTTTACATCAGCACTGCATGATAACTGTGCACTGACCAGCAGACAAATATTGTCATGATTTTGATTCTAATGGATAAAAATACAGCTGCAAGTGATTGTCTTCCCAGTCCAAAAGGTCAGTGATCTGTTAGATTCTTCCTGCTCTTAAAAACTGAAAGGAAAAAAAGTGCCTTGGTACATGTGCTGCAGTACCACTGGAGGGTGACGCAGGAAGGGGAATATAAAAAGACTTGTCAGATAGTGGAGGGGACAGATACTCAGAGCTGAACCAAACAGAAGAACTCGTTATTAAAACTGCATTTAACTCACTGGCATTATTCCTCCAACTAAGTTTTTGCTCGTGAGCACCTGTATAGGCTCCATTCCACAGATTTACTTTACTCACATTCAGATGGAAGGAATGGGGAGGCATTTACCCTGTGAAATCTAACTTAAAGACACTCCTTTTTATTCAAAACCTTTTTTTTTTCCTTGCATCTTCTAGCAATTGTCTGGAGAAGATGAAGTTGAGATCTCAGATAAAGATGAACCCGATGGAGATGGAGATGGTTCTAGTGACTGTCCCACTGTGAGAGCCCCGTTAACTTCACTCAAAAGCCACCAAGGAGTGGTCATAGCAGCCGACTGGCTTGTCGGGGGAAAGCAAGCTGTGACGGCATCGTGGGATCGGACGGCGAATCTGTACGACGTGGAGACTTCCGAACTTGTCCACTCTCTCACAGGTGTTTATTTGTTCACTCACCCAAAGATAAGTGGGCGGTTTATTTGTATATAGGGGATTATTTGTAGATACCACAGTTCTGGGAAAAGCTGTGTCTCTGGAGTACGAGGGGAGTGTGCACAAGACTCCAGCTGCTGCTCAGGCAACCTTATAAATCCTGTGAGCATGAATTCGTGTTCTTTTAAGCCTGTGATATAACCTATGGAAGTAGTTGGCTTTAAACTGAATGTGCCCAAGTACTACTTCTTGCAAAATGCTTTGGCTGTGTTCACAGTGTGTCAAGTGACAATAACCTATCACTGCTTAATAATAATGTGAAGTGAGTAGTGGGGTTTTTTTTGCTTTCAAATAGTTACAAACTTTTACAGCAGTAGTAACGTTAAAGTTCAGGATTATGATTATTATTTTCTGTTTGGGGAAAAAGAAAAAAATCACCAGCATTTCATTCCAAGTGTATGTGGAAATGAAGAGTCTTATTTTCATTGCCTTACATGTTCTCACCTGTGATTGTAGGACATGACCAAGAGCTGACACATTGTTGTACACATCCCACCCAGCGTCTTGTGGTGACATCATCACGCGACACAACCTTCCGTCTGTGGGATTTCAGAGATCCTTCTATCCATTCTGTGAATGTCTTTCAGGGCCACACAGAGTAAGTGACAGTTCCTTCACCAGATTTTACGAGTTCCAGAGGTATAACTGTATGCAGTTGCTAATCTGAACGAAACTGTTCCTGTGCTCTTTTTGAGGTGCTAAGTTCACTCCCCTGTTTTATGAGACTGGTTTTCACAGAAACCCCAAACTGTCCTCCTTCAAATGTAACCCAGCAGTACTTAATTTCCAAAACAGCCAGGGCTCTTGCTGTGATATTGCTTTTATGGTAAGTCTAGCTACAACTCTTTACGATTAAAGATAATTTAAGGTATGAGGTTGTTTTTGGCTGTAGTTCGGGTGTATTGCTGTAATGCAGGTGATGAAGTAGATTCCTTCTGCTTGTCACAATACTCGGTGTGAAAGAGAGGTTACTTCTTTGGAACCAGGGAGGGGAAAAAAAAACCCAAAGGATTAATTGGGATGCTTTAAGGTAAGGCTTCTAATTAGTACATAAATCAGGAAATTAGAGTAAGGGCGCTGCTTACCATGTCGTGTCAAAACAGTGGTTTTGGTGTAACGTTTGCAGCTGCCAGTTTAGGTTTTTACACTGGCTTCTGTTGAATATGGGCAAATGTGGTCACGAGAGTCTGTGTTAGGCCATGGACTCCTTTCTGTTAATCAGGGCTTTGATACACGGACAATGCAGGAGTCCCTGTGAAATACTTCACCCAAGGGAGACTGAGAAACAAATTTCACGTTCCATCGCTCAAAGCCCCCAAATATTTATTCACATTTCTCTTTTTTGTTAATTCAAATGCATAGTTTGTGTTGTGGCTGAGTTTCAGGATCCGCTTCCTCTAGTCCGATAGGACCAGAGGGAATAGATTTAAACTAGAGATAGGTCGATTCAGATTAGACATTAGGAAGAATTTCTTCCCCATGAGGGTGGTGAGACACTGGCACAGGTTGCCCAGAGAGGTGGTGGAAGC
>WTSP01027133.1:24437-38278 GCA_025331215.1 Actenoides lindsayi | reverse complement strand
TCTTTCTTTCTTTCTTTCTTTCTTTCTTTCTTTCTCTCTTTCTCTCTTTCTCTCTTTCTCTCTTTCTCTCTTTCTTTATTTCTCTCTTTCTCTCTTTCTCCCTTTCTCCCTTTCTCTCTTTCTCTCTTTCTCTCTTTCTCTCTTTCTCTCTCTCTCTCTCTTTCTTTCTCTCTCTCTTTCTCTCTTTCTTTCTCTCTTTCTTTCTCTCTCTCTTTCTTTCTCTCTCTCTTTCTTTCTTTCTCTCTTTCTTTCTCTCTTTCTTTCTTTCTCTCTTTCTCTCTTTCTCTCTTTCTCTCCTTCTCTCTTTCTGTCCTCTCTCTCCTCTCTTTCTCTCTTTCTCTCTTTCTCTCATATCTGTACTAATTCTAGAAATACAGAAGTTTGGAAGTAAATCTCTACCACGACAATTAAAAAAAAGACAACTAGATAAAGGAGACCCCAGAAGCACACCAGGAGTGCTGTAAACCACTATAACCATTTTCAAGGGTAAACAGAGTCTAAGCATAATGGAGATTAACAGAATTCATTAAAGACACACACACACACAAAAAAAAAAAAAAAAAAAAAAAAGCCTTGTCATTACTAGGTCTAATGAGTTGACATTGGTGAAGAAGGACTTGTTGCCATGGAAATCACAATGATTAGGAAAGAAAGATACACAATGCTAGCTCGATGGTGAAGACCTTATCTATCCAAATTTCTCATTGCTGGTATGAGTCCAAGCAGCAGGAGTTCTTTTTGAGAAGTTTATGTTTTGCTCATCTTTGCCTTCAGCACAACTCCTTTGTTTTAAGGACCAGGGAGAAGGCTTTGAGGACTCAGCTAACCTTCAGAAATTAGTGGATGAATCTACCTCAGAGTCAGCATGTGGAGTAGGTGTATAAACATGTGAGCATTACTCCTTCCAAAGGTGGATACACCAGTAATGCTGAAGGTTATCTGAGTAAGCCCAGATTTCAGATCCTTCTCAGCTAGTAATGCTTCCTTTATCTTTATTAGACTTTGTCTGGGAAAAAATTTATCCCTCTTCCTACTTGCATTAGGGATGCCATTCACTTGTAATGATGACCTCTGTCCCTTTATCTCCCAAGGTCTCTCTATTGGCCAAGTATTTATAGACAACAAGAAGGAGCACTTTGGCTTTCATCAAAACCAGCTTCTTCCATGTTGTTGGTCCTTTCAGAGTTGCACATTCATCAGCTAGGCATGAGAAGACATCTGTTTAGGAATTCATCATGTCCACATCCTGGATCGGCACTCACATCCTGCTTCCATGACCCTCTAAACACCTACTGGAGGAATTAGGTTGGGTGGTTGTGCACACAAGAACCAGGCATGCACACACTAATGAGCTTCACAGATGCTCCCCAAGGGCCAAGTGAGTAATGGAGCAGACATCACAGATCAGGAAACAGTGCAGTCACTCTTGACTGCCACTTCCAAAGAACAGTCAAGGAAGGCAAGTCCCAGGAATTCTGTTAAAGTATCAAGGAACCAGAGACTCACAGTGCTAAAGATACCATTACAGATGTGTCCTTACAGTAATTAGGAACATGTCAGGAGCTTACAGGTCTCTTGGGACAGGCAACCAGCAAGGAAGCTGGACACATCAGCTGCAAAGGAGTAGCAGTGCTGTCTCTACAACTCAATCAACATGATGATCACACACAATGGTACTGGGAAAGGACCTTTCTGAAATGCTGGGAAAGACATTGCTTATCCTGTAGGAGCAAGGCTGGCCCTGCCACAGTAGAGCATCTGCTTAGAGCTGGAGCTACCTATGCACTCTCAGGAAAGCACAGGTCACCAGTGACTTAAAAGATACAGGCATCAATGACAGACCAAAGCTGCAGTGGCATGGGCATCTATGCTCAGATGTGCAACTTCAAATTCACCTGAGGCTGCCTGAAGGAAAAACTATGGAGACAGAGGTAGCACAGGGTCTCTTTGCCCTTCTTCTAAGCCTGTATGGAAAGTGATAAAACTAATCAAGAACAAACAGAGATCTGTGATGCTTCATAAAGACATTCCTGACACCACCTACTAAATACTTGTGATGGGTTTGTTCAGGCATAGCCCTCGCAATTACTGGGATAAGGAAGGCAGCCAAACCCAAAATCCTAGTGTCAGAGAATGGGAAGTCTTGTGCATAAATAGATTTGATACTTCTGTGCCAGTGCCCAGTGCAGCACTCACCATGGAGATGTCCAGGAAAGTGTGGGGCCTCCACCATCACTGCCATCAGTGGGTGACTCTATTCCTGTTTTCTTCGCACTCTTCAGGAGAGGAAGGAAAGTCTTACACAAAGCAACATCACTTAGCAGCCCAGTAGAGAAGTGCGTTACACGTGCTCAGAGGAGTTGGTGAAAAACACGCACATCCAGTCTGTTAGCCCAAAGGATGGGCCTGGTGGCATGGTAGTCTCTGATGGAGGGTTCCAGAATATATGTAGCAAATCCAAGTGGAATAGGAAGTCAAAAAAAGGCTTCTCTTTCTTTTGTGTCTTCAACCTTCTCCTAGATTGCCTTTTCTGGGTCATCCTCATTTGTCTTCTCCTAGGGTTGACCTTTTGCTCTCACAGGTCCTTCATTGCATGTACTTCTGGTGGACAGGATCACACCCAAGGGAGTGAATCCTTGATAAGGGGATAAGGCAATATTCCTTGGTGATATGTCTTATCTGGGAAAAGAAGGGACTGAGGTCAACATCTTGCAATTGGATCTGAGAAAAAGGATCTGACTATCAGGATCTGTTTGGAGGAACTAACAGGCTTCTTCCAGGATTGTGCTGATGGACTGAGATTGGGGAGGATCCCTACTCCCTCTTGCATGACTATCCCTGTACATTTGTGAATACCAGTGGAAACTTGGCCGATGGATTTGTTGCTGTATATAATTTTGTTGACAGCATTATATTGGCTTGCACATGATCCCAGGCATAACACTATGGCACGATGAGATGAGCAATGTTCATTGCCCCCTGCTTCCCATCCTCTATACATCTCAATTAAAAGGTGCCGTTGAAGAGGGTTTTGTAAAGTGAGCCATTGAGTCTGAGCAGCTCAGTGTGCGGGACAGGGAATGCTGCGATGTCTGTGTGTCGCTCAATTATTCATTTCCTATTTCTGCATATACAAAAGGTTAATCCATGAGGCGCCTGCCACACAAGGAAAGCAGCTCTTTGGAGACAGCTCCATATTATTATTTTTTTCTTCCTAGTGGTTTTTCAAGCATTATCTCCCCTCTGTTTCTTCCCTTGTAGGTTGTGTGGGGGAGGGAGCATGTAGGATAATGAAGAGCTTTCTCTTCCCAGGCAGACAGCTCAAGAAGAAACTTGATGTGGCTGGTGTAGGCAGGATGAATGATGGGTTATTAAAATGTTGGAGTTTTAACATGGGAGTTCCTCACCTCTCCGGTCCTCACCTTCACCATGCTTTATGTACTAGGGAAAAAATGTCATCACTAGAACCTGTACCTGCACCTTGTCACACTCCTGAGGAAGCTGCTACAGAAGCCAATGAATGCTCCTGTGTTCAGAGGTGATGAGTAAATTTACTGCCTTGCTAAGAAAGATGTCAGGCAGTCAGTCCTTTGAGCAAACTCTCCACTAAGTCCTCCAGTTCACTCTGTGGAGCTTTAGGGTGGGAGAGTCTGGCATTCAATGAAATGGTATTTATAAAGCATTTCGCAGAAGAAACTGCCACTTTTGCAGTGAATCAGACAACAAAGCAAGGGAGGAGGCAGCATGGTATGACCAATGCTGCACTAGTCCAGAAGGAAAGGCTTTGGGGCTGTGTCCTCATCACACATTGCCACAGAAAGTACATCCTTCCATCAGAGCAGTTTTGTGAGGGAGGGTTGCAAAGCTCTACCTCCTCCTCCTTTCCCCAAAATATGTGTTTTTCCTTGACATTAAGGATCTCTGTCCTGCTGAGCTTCCCTTCTGTTGGAGAACTCCATCAAGACCTTTGAAGAATCCCCAGGAGACCTCTTCATGGCTGTCCTCCACTACGTTGTAGTGCCTGGGACTCAGAAAAAGTTTCTTGTGCTGCTCTGAGCTGCCATGGACATGTAGGTGAGCAGAGATGTGTAGTGGAGGCTGCTCCCTGTGTCAGAGACAGGAAGGGCTGTGTTGGTTAGTGCTGCCGTGCAGGTCAATGGGGAGCTGAAGGGACAGAGCCAGCCAGGTGTGACCTCAGCCACCCACGGCCTGACCTTCTCTGAGCTTGTCAGCGTATGCAACTAGGTGACCCTCAAGCTCTTCCATTATTCATCCTGCTGGACTGGTCTTGTGGAGAAGGTTCAAAAGGTCGGCTCACTATAAACATGCTGAATGGGGAGATGCTATAGGCTGGAAATTGAGCCTGTCACACCAGAGTGATTCTTATTGATGGTGTTTGATTTGCCATTAATATTAATTGTAGTTTTTGAGGGATGGTCACAAATATTTGCCACATGTTAACTGTCTTGGAAGTGTTTGTTGTTGGAGAAACAAATATCCAGAAGTTGTTCTTAAATGGCTAAACTTCCTCCTGCAATGAAGCACAGAACTGAACAAAATAGAGGTGCCCAGAAGGCCCAAGTGCAACCGATGAAATGGAGGCTTAGAAATGCCACTCTCAATCTATAAGCCATCCTATAGATCCTGGGATGGCATAAGAGGGGAAAGGAGGAATCTCCTGAAAACCATCAGGATTATCAGACAGATGTGTAGAGCATGCAGGCAGCAGATGGATTTCATGCCACTGCTGTCCCAGTGCTATGCAGACTAGGCAAAAGATACCCTTGGAACTCAGGATATCCCATATGAAGCTAACATACTAGGTCTTCTCCTGCCGCATCAGGCCAGGCCATGCAAAAAGGCACTTTGCAAAGTATGAACCTCCACTCCTGAAGAGCCCAATAACCTTTGTGTGGGTCTGTGGTTTCCAGGGTGCATTTCTGCCTGTCCAACAAGAAATAATTTCACCGTTGGAGGCCACATCCACTCTCTTTTCAATTATGGGATGGTGTTGCTTAGAGAAATGGGAGTGAATTTATATCATCTGTGGATTGGCTGATGGAAAAAGAAGGGTACCCTCATGTTTCCAGGTGCATTGTACCATGGAGGGATGCTTTTATTTACCTGAAGTTATTGAAAAGTAAGATTGGTTGACACTGGTTGTCTAGGTTTCCTCTGTCCTTCACTGAAGGACAGCAACACAGCTCCATACTCATAGGTGGTGTTTTTTGGAGAAGACAAACCACTGAGGATCCAGGAAAATACAGGTCAGTCATCCTCACTTCCATTCTTGGAAAGGTGATGGAACAATTCATTCTGGAGGTCATCTCTAAGCATGTGGAGGAAAAGAAGGTTATCAGGAGTGGTCAGCATGGATTCACCAAGGAGAAATTGTGCTTAACCAATCTGATAGCCTTCTATGATGGTATGACTACCTGGGTAGATGAGGGTAGAACAGTGGATGTTGTCTACTTTGACTTCAGCAAGGCTTTTGACACTGTCTCTCATAACATCCTCATAGGGAAGCTTAGGAAGTGTGGGTTAGATGAGTGGATAGTGAGGTGTATTGAGAACAGGCTGAATGACAGAGCTCAGAGGGTTGTGATCAGCGGCTCAGAGTCCAGTTGGAGGCCTATAGCTAGCAAAGTTTCCATGGGGTCAGTACTGGGTCCAGTACTGACACATCAAAAGGCTGTGCTGCCATTCAGCAAGACCTGGACAGGCTGGAGAGTTGGGCGGAGGGGAATCTAATGAAATTCAACAAAGGCAAGTGTTGAGTTCTACACCTGGGGAGGAATATCACTGTGCACCAGTACAGGTTAGCAGTAGACCTGATGGAAAACAGCTCTGCAGACAAGGACCTTGGAGTCCTGGTGGACAGTAAGCTATCCATGGGACAACAATGTGCCCTTGTGGCCAGGAAGACCAATGGTATCCTGGGTTGCATAGAGAGGAGTGTGTCCAGCGGGTTGAGGGAGGTTCTCCTCCCCCTCTACTCTACCCTAGTGAGGCCACATCTGGAGTATTGTGTCCAGTTCTGGGCTCCCCAGTTCAAGAGAGACAAAGAACTACTGGAGAAAGTCTGAAGGAGGGCTGCAGAGATAATTAAGAGACAGGAGCATCTCTCTTATGAGGAAAGGCTGAGTCCTGGAGCTGATTAGCCTGGAGAAGACTGAGAAGGGCTATTCTCAGTGCTTATCAATGTTTATCTAAAGGGTGGGAGTCAAAGAGGATGGGGTTGGACTCATTTCAGTGATGCCCAGTAATAAGACAAGGAGCAACAGTCCCAAACAAGAACACAGAAAGTTCCATCTGAACATGAGGAAAAACTTCTTTACTTTGAGGGTGCCAGAGACCTGGAACAGGCTGCCCAGAGAGGTTGTGGAGTCTCCTTCTCTGGTGATATTAAAAACCTTCCTGGATGTGATCCTATGCAACATGCTCTAGGTGAACATGCTTTAGCAGGGGGATTGGACTAGATGATCTCCAGTGATCCCTACCAACCCCCACCATTCTGTGCTTCTGTGATCCTTTCACGGAGACAGTATACCCTGCTGCTCAAGGAAGAAGTGCAGATGATGTGGTTGGATGAGGCATCTCATTTTCAAGGCTACGAATAGTGAAAGGAGTGAGCACTTCTTAGTCATTTGGTTGACCAGAAATACTTGTAAACTCTCACTGGTATTTCTAAAAAATTCTCAGAGGAAACACCCAGAAAGAGTAGATGTTTCCTTTTGGTCTTTTCAGAATGAAAATTTTCCCATTTGCATTACAAACACTAGCTGAGGATCAAGTGAAATCTTAATGAAATTACCAACAAAAGGAAAGAAAACCTGTCTCTGCTAATGGTAAAGTTTGACCAAAACTGTGGGGTAAGCAGGCATCCTTTCTGTAGGAATACAGAGTTTTTCTATTTGCAGCTGGCCAAAAGAAACCCCAGTTAAACTCAAAAGAAGTGTTTTCTGCCAGTCTGCTACAAGTAGAGCCTGGGAGTCATCTGGGATGGAGGTGATACGCCAGTCAACTTATGTTATATTAGCTAAGAAATACTGTTTGAGAACGATTTTTACATCTAGCTTGGGGACTTTGAGGAAGATCCGAAGTTAGGCTTCAAAGCATGCCTGGAGGGGACTATTTGTTCTGCCATTGTCCCAGACAAGAGTCTGGTACTTGGGAGAATGTTGTGTTAGCAAAGCTTTTAATCTGTGGGCATTTGAATAGATGCAACAGAGACAGCTGCTGAAAAGACATTTGAAGATGTGGAAGGTACAGGGGCTAGAGACCCTCACTTCAAGTTGGACATAAATCCCATCATACTATTCCTCAGTTATGTCTTTGTGTCTCTAAGTCTTCTATCTTTGTCATCATTTGTTTAAAGGAAGGTGGGGGAAGATTGCTCTAAACTGTGCAGTATTATCAGTATGTTACTCTGCCCATTTCCCAGGCAGAGAACTAAAATTTCAATCTACCTGATCTTGACAGTGAAAGCAAGTGAAATGTTTCTGATCCAGTCTGTAACTGAATTGAAATATGGCCTATGACCTAAAGAGAGGTTCTTAGCTGCCATACAAAACTTGGACAACCACCTTCAGGAAGATCTGAACTATTCCTGGACACCGAAGAAGATGGACCACTGACTTGTCCAGATTTACTGCTCTGATGCTCACCGCTCCAAGGTCCAGAGCTGACCAGGGAGCACTCCAGGTTACTCCTTGTGGAAATGAGGAAAAATATCATGGAAGAACTAATGAAAGTACTACTGGAGAATCTTGGAAATCTAAGAGATTCAAAGAATCAAAGGAAATAGTTTTCATACAGTGAGTGTTGAACCAGTTAAGTCCTTTGTACAGGGAGTTACCGAGGCCAAGAACTAAGCAAGACCTGGGAGGTGATGCAAAATTTACATGGACTCTGAGACCTTTCAGTTCTGGTGACAATAGATGATCTGAAAATGCAAAGGTGAGCGCAAACTCATGACCATATCCTGATTGCTAAATATCGGAGACCTTTAATATCACATCAAGGGTATGACATCAGGATCCAGAGATGAAGGAGATGCAAGGATGTTGGCTGCATCTCTTGCATCACCCACTTGAAGCTGGTCTTTGGACAGGGTTCTGCATTCAGAGAGGCCAACATGGCAATTGATATTTGAACAGCAACTTTCCAATCCACCATGATTTGCCTGAATGCACTCAGGTGGGATGAAAGCAGAATGTGCTGCATGTCTCAATGAGACAAAGACCTTTGTGGAGCAACCCTCCTTCCAGACTGTTTAGAGTCTTATAAAACCCCCTGATTTAATTGAGAGGAGTGTATTTCTACACAAGCACATGCACTTAGGAACGATTATCATTTTCATGCCTCTCTAAGCTGCATATTAAGCATATGTGAATCCTTCTCGTATGTACAGGGGAGGCCTAAATGGGACAACATCACAGAGAATCACAGCAAGTCATAGCCCTCTCCTGTCTCCCCAGCATGCACACACCCACACACATTTGAATGCAGGATTTTCTGCAGGTATTAAGTTCCTCTGGGTTTATCTGAAAGCAGGCTGCTCTAGTTAAAATAACACTGTGCAGCAGAACAGAAAATAAGATGTCACGGCAAACTAAACATCTTCACTTTCGCAACATACTAAAAAGCTCTGGGGTGAGTAGAGATGGGATAGAGGCAAAGGCACCACACAGCCCTGCCAGGCTCCTTGATGGGTGGTTTTAACCGGCCATGCATTTCTATCTTGTCATCGTTCCCAGGGAAGAGCTGGGTGAGATGGGCACAGGCCAATCTTATCTTCTAAGACATCTTTAATTTTTGCTACTAAAGAATACTTTTCATTTGCAGTAACATCTTATTTTCTGTTCCACTGCACAATTTTATTCTAAGGTGGTTTTCTCCTGGATAAAGTCTGAAGAACACTCTACCTTTCTTTTCAGTAAGAAGAGCTTTGGAAACCCTGCTTTTATTTATTGGTTCGTTTTATTTCCTGTTCTTTTTCTGCCATGTTTAGTATGACTGAGTGACCAATTCAATAAAAAATGGAAAACTTGTGCGGATTGTGTAATAAAGCAGAGCAGGTTACTGAAAGCTCTGTATTATGCTTTCAATATTCTTTACAAAATACAGATTTGAAATAGAGATATGCTGAATAAGATGGGTCGCTGATATTTCATTTCAGTTCATATTATCGCTATGAATAGGAACAGTAACCAGTATATATCTTCTGAGACACCCACAGGGAATACACTCTAGGGAACAGCCCTGTTGTTCCTTGAAAATACAAACCAAAGCCTTGGAAGTGCTCCTCTCCAACCCCAGGAGATGAGACTGCAAGATCTTTGCAGCAGGAACTGCCACTTTCATTATGCATTGTGCAGTGCCTGGTGTGAAGGCATCGTGCCTCCTGTTCTTGGGATGAATTGACATACTGACAATACTCCTTCCAGCTGCAGCTCCTCTTCCCCTCTAGGTTGAGGCGCAACCTGCATGACCCCACTGCTCCATTTCCACTACCAAGGAAACTCCACCATGATGAAACAGAATAATTTGCCCAATACATATTGCTTTTCTGCCGATGTGTATGGTGTATGTTCACGCAATATGTGTTTTGCTGAGAAGCCTGTCCCAACTCAGCACTCCTACACAGCCTCCATCACTGACAACTTTCTGCACGCACTATTTGCTTTATTTTCTCTTTGCTGCACTGAATTTGAAGGTTTAGTACTGCAGCTGCTCAAGTCCAAGGGGAAAGGATGGTAATGAGGAGGTGGTTTTCTTTGTGTAAGGGATACTGCAAGATGGTGATCTGCAGAGATGGGCATCTGAAGAAATGGCACTACCTTAGTAGGGGAGCACCAGCGATTTATAAGATAGCAGAAAGCTTATTTTCACCTCCATTTTGTGGGAGATGGCTAAGACAGAGTGTGGTTACAATGCAATCTTACTTTTGTGCAACAGAGTTTTTTGTGGATCGTTTCCAGGTGTTTTCTGCTCTACTCCTGCGCCAGCACAATGGTAGTGCTGCTCTGTACAGGTAAAAAGTTCAGCAGCTTATGGAGAAAATGTTATCCCCTAGCAGCTGCTCATGAATTCTTATGTGCCAGCAGCAGTGCATGAACCATTCTTTGTTGTAAGATAAAATCTGACAGAAAAGCATAGCTCCTGACAGAAAAATCTGATGCAATTAAGTTTCTGTGCACAGCTCATAAACTTTGATATGGCGAATAATGGCTAAAATTGATCTTAAATCCAGCATTTAAAAAACTACCCAAACCCTCCACATTCCACCAGATCAACTCCAGGTATCCATCTATGCCGACTTTGTGTAGGCAGGTCATGTTTTTCTTTTAAAGAGAAATATTAGTCAAGAAAGAAAAGGACAGCGTGGATAAATCCCAGGCAAAGGTGCATTTCTAGCACCTCATATTAGCAAAACTAATTCTGGAGAAAAAGCTGAACAAAAATTATGTAGACTAGCCTTGAGGAATTTCTCTTGCCATGTAAGCAAAACCAAGACTATGCTTGATTTTATCACCAGCTTAGATCACAGGTTTAACTGTGATGTTGCTACTAGACACCTTTGTGTCTCTACCGTGTTTGTATCTTGGATGAAAAACATGCTTTGGAGGCAAAAGTTTTTTTTTCTTGTATCATGTGTGTCAGGGGAGCAGGTGGGAGACAGGGACATTGCCACCAGTGACAGCAATATGGTCCTTACTGGGAGGAGATGGGTAAAGAGCACGAGCTAGGTACCAAGCATGGTCTTGTCCTTTATATGGTATATAGAAAATGGGACATGTGAGCATCCTGAGTATGAAACAAGATAATCTGGAGAGGGAAAAGGATATTGTGAATACTAAATATATCAAACCATTACACTGCACAGAACTTCCTATAGTCTTAGGATAAACCCCAGTATTTTCTCTATCCAGCAGCTGGGGATGGGGTAGCACAGGTCTGGTGCCTGGCACACTCCTTTGTCCCAACTTCTAATGCAGTTCAAGTGAGTTGAATGTCAGCATTTGTGGAATAAGCTTCTTTAAATATGAGCAAAGCACCTGAAGTTGACCGAAGACCATTCATATTAACTAAACTGCTAACAACATAAAAGAGAGCCTAATAAAGCCTTAATGAAATAATATTTGGAAGCAATCTCAGCTGAAGAGGACACACAAGATTCCTTGTCTCCATGCATGCAAAATACAGGAAAATTTTATTTCCATTACTGCGTGCCCAGAGCCTAACTGTCACCGTATCACTCCATCACTGAGAGGTGGAAACAGACACCTGAGCAAAACCTGCCTGCAGAGAGGAATCTCCTTAGACACCACACTTTGGAGATGTCAAATGATCCTATTACAGACTTATCAAAGCAGTGGGGATTAGTAGAGATAAAACAACTTCCAGTACTGGTCTCTGCCTTTCTTTGCTCTTTTGTTTGTCTAAATAGCTGTTTTGGTGAGTGCAGAGAAATAATAGGAGGCAATTATTGCTTCATGTAATGTTCCATGTTTAGTTTTGTAATCCTTCAGTTCCATTTATTTTCATTTTAAGCAAAAAAGTTCCCCCTGGAATATTATAATCGCCTTTTAGCTTTCCACTCCTCTCCTCCTGCAGAAGGGCTCCTGGCTTTGTATGCACCTGATGGCAACACAAGGTTAGCAGCATCCCCAGGGCTTGGGGCATTGAATGCCCATTGTCTGGGCTGCAGTGTTGAGATCCAGACACAAAACAGCAGGAACGAATCCACCCAGCAGCCCAGCGCAGAGAGCTCTCTCGCTGGCATTCCTCTGTGGCATCTGTGGCTCAGCTCCTTTCACCTTCAGGAAACCAGAAAGAGGTTTTGAATGGTATGGAAGAGACAGAGTAAACCAGATGGTTTTCCAAAAGCAGCTTTTCAATGCCTTTGAAATATCTGACCTTATCTGAGCTTCTAATCAGCTTTTAGATCCTGAAAATTTCTATCCATCCTCTCCTTAGTAGGTGATCTTTTTCAAAGTCTCCTTAGGAAGATCTAGTGGTAGGTCCACTTGTGCTTTCCTCCATTTCCTCACCTTGTCCCTCTACCCTCTCCCTAGGAGGAATAAGTAGATCTCTGAGAAACATCACTGTCCCCCAGGCAGCATTAAGGGGGGTTATTAAAGAAAAATCTCCGTCACATAGTTTTACAGGTAGCACTGGGGATTTAAATTGAGGGGACATCAGCTTTTCCTATTGAGTGCCTCCCTGGAGGCTGAATCAGTTTCCTTTACTGAGACCCCCAGCAGTCAGGTTGCAGGAGACGGCATCTTGGTAGATTTAAGAGCTACTGCCGTCACGTGTTGCGTATCTCCCGACTGAGCCACTCCACGAATGGGTCTACTGACTTTGTGTGAGTGCCTGGGTCACGAAATCAAGAAATCTCATCTTTGCTCCAGAGAAAAGTTGTAATGTGCCTGCTCCCTCCTGGAAGTACATAGCCCATGCTTAGGAGGGCAGGCAGAGAGCCAGCACTTTCAGAAATATGTCTGCATTCCATGAAACTGCCATTTTATATCAAAAAGGACAAAATATCACCTGTTTTCTCCCTATACTCTTCAAGTCCCTAAAGAGGGGATGTAAAACTGCAGAGCTGTCTGGTGATTAGTTACCCCTGTAACCAGAATTAGAAGACTGCAAGGTTTAAGCATATTTAACTTTTGCTTGCATGACACAGATGACCGACTATAATCACAAGAATATTTGCATGACCCTGGGTTGCCAGGCTACAAATACAAGCCTGTGAGCAGTTGTGCAGAAGCTGGAAAGGAAGGAGTTGTTTAAGTATTTTGCTGGTTTAGGGCCTTAAATGATGGACAGAAAGTAGATGAAGGTGCCATGGTTGAAAGATCCTTCATGGTCAGCTGGGAGGCAGGGGCTTGGTGTCTGATGCACCACTGCATCACCAAGGTGGTGGTGTTCATTCTCCATACTCCTCTTTCAGCTTGGTCTGAAGCACCACCAAACCAAAAACGTACACTTGAGCAGGGATGTGAATCCTACCCCTTTGAACTCTGACACAAAGTCATCTCAAACGCTTGACCTATGAGCTTGTTTATGCCATGATTTGAGGAACATACCACTCCTTGAGGCAACGGACTTGTGAACTGTTAACTTTAACACAAGGATGCTCCCCTGGACATTAAACATAAGCGTGCACTTAAGTGTTTTTGCTCAGATGAAAGAGCTCTTCCACTTACGATTTTAAAATCCGAAGAGCAGCTTTCTCGTTCTGCCGGGAGTGTCTTTGTTTCATTTGTGCAAGTTAGTTCTGTCTGGCTCCGTAAATCCTGCAGCTGGTCCTGGGGAATTACATGGGCCAGCACTCAGCATGGGCTTTGTGCGCTGCGTCTTCTCACTCACACCGACCGCAGTAAACAAACTCGGGTGCCTCAGCTAAGTGTTCATAGCGGATTAAACGCCGAGCCTTAACCGATACTTATTGACAACAGCTTTTGCAGCGAAGAGAGGACAGGTGACAATATCAAGAAATATACATAATAAAGCTTTGGAGAAGTGTGCTTGAGAGATGGCGGGGGGGAGGAAGGAGACAGGGAAAATAATGCATAATTCACAAGACAAATTAATCAGTCCTCTTTCCTCTGCCTGTTGCAATTATATGGAACATGAATAATCACCAGGTTACTATTTTTTATTAGTAGAATTTTTATACCAGCAGGCTAAACAGTGGGGATGGTGATATTTGAGTGAGGAGGAACTGAAAGCTGCAGTCACATTTAGAGTGGTGTCTCATGAAGATTTCTATCTAGTTGTGCTTTCATTGTGGAAAGGGCTTTTTTTTTTTTTTTTTTTTTTTTTTT